>JBBMJY010000025.1:23140136-23176474 GCA_037833715.1 Toxotes lorentzi
ACAGGTGAGATGCACAGACAGGTGAGCTGCACAGACAGGTGAGATGCACAGACAGGTGAGATGCACAGACAGGTGAGATGCACAGACAGGTGAGCTGCACAGACAGGTGAGCTGCAGGCTCTCAGGTGAGCTGCACAGACAGATGAGCTGCACAGACAGGTAAGCTGCACAGACAGGTGAGATGCACAGACAGGTGAGATGCACAGACAGGTGAGCTGCAGGCTCTCAGGTGAGCTCTGATGTCATGGTGAAAGATGTCATAGGTTCAGTAGCTGAATGAACAAAAATACATGTTTTCTGATATAATTTAAAGAAGAACTTGAGATTGAGCACTGCTGGGACATTAAAAAAATCTATCATGTCATTAATTTAAAAAAGTAAAATATCTGTTAACATGAGAATAAATCATAATCCAAGTCCAGTTTCAGGCAAGTTATATAAACTAATACAATTCAAAGAAACTTTCTGCAGAGCCAGGCTCTTAATGTGCATATGTGTGTGCATATGAATGAGAAAGAGAGCTAGAGAACAAGTGCACTTATTATTTTGGCCATTTGACACCAAAACAAATAAATAAATAAATAAATAAATAAATAAAAGTCCCTACCAAAAACCAAACCTATGCCCTTGGTTTGGTGTGATATGACTGAAGTGTGTGGCAGCTCCAGGGCAGAGAGGGGTGACTCAGATCTCTGTGGTGCTGTCATTTTCTGCTTTGATAAGATAATGAGTATTGATACTAGAGATTTACGCAAGCAGTTCCTGTGAAGCAATTAACTGGAGGTTAATTGGAAATATGACACGTGTTTGTCGAAGCCTGGTTTGCAGAATCTGGCAATAAAGAAACTTTGTCAAGTCATATTCTGATATTTTTAGTCTTCCTTGTTGGAGGCTGTGTTAGAAACAAAGGAAATGATGAGTGATTATGATTATTATTTCTTTTAGAACGATCTTGCTTTTTCTACCTTTGATGGTGGGAGAAATTCCTGCCCTATCACTGTGTCTGCTCTCTTGTGTGCCAGCAGTGTCAGAATGTCTGAGCCCTTTGTTACTAAGTTTGCTAAGAGTGCTCATGTGTTGGTTGTTACCTGCGGCGGCCTCTCTGTGCTGGAATCAGTCATCTGGTAGAGTTTATGTAAGACTGGCAGCTCTGCCTGCAGAGTATATAAACAGAACCAGAAGCTGAAGTCTGACTGGACTGAGGTTACGTTTGCTGGGCCTTTGTCCTGCATGAACAGTCCAACAGCACTGTGTTGCCTCTCCTCATTACAAACTGCTATTTTTCAACCCCTTCCAATAAAATCAAACTGTAATCATGGCAGAGTCTTTACCCGCATGAGCCTCACTCTTATTAGTGAGTGAGGGCTACCATTTAGTTTCCTATTATCCCATTATTTTATTACCCCTGATGTGCGTATTTCACAGATGTACATGTGAGCGTGTGAGGGAAAACGGCCTATAAAAGCCTCCACTGAGCGAGAAGAGAAGAGAACAGCTTGACACACATTTCCTCTTCCTCCTACATCAAATCCATAACAGGTTTGTGTTTATGGTGGTTTAATTGATAGGCTGTAAACTTGATGAGTGTTTATGGCCTCCAGCTTGCTGTCAGGGGAATGAAGCCTTATCTCCCTCCCGTTCTCCTTGTTGTGCTTTTGTAAATCTTTTTGAGATGCTGTATGGATTGAGCCACACTGTGATGGTGGAAATGCGTCTTTTTGGCATATTGCATGGGACAAAAGACAGACACTTGGAGGTAGGCAGGAGGTAGGCTTTTTGTGTAGCATCGTTATCAGGAGCAAAGGTGGTTTGCCTGGTAGCTTTAGTGTGTATAGCCATTGATAACACAAGTGATAAGGGCACTTCACCTGCATGTGAACTCCCACTGTGTGTTCAGCTCTGATAACCTGTGCACCTCCTGTCCCCGGGTCTGTGGACCTGCCACAGCTACCACAACCTGACACTGATTTAGCAATTCTTCGAGTAAAGCCATGTCTGCAGCAAAAGCACGTAACCACATGCTTTATTTGTCTGACTCTCACAACACTTACACTATCTGTTTAATCAGTGCAGTTGCGTTCTATATTAGATCAGAGTAAACTCGTCACTCTGCTGTCTTACGCACGCACTCCATCCAACTCTGTTTAAGTGAACACAAAGTCAGAGACCCATGCAAACATGTATGATTCTACTTTTTGACACATTTAGTGAGTTTAACAATGTATGTATACATGAGCAAAACAACGATTGGACAGGGCTCTGCCTGTTACCTTTATATTGAAAGTCCTTTAGAGCCCTGGTTCCTAACCTGGGAGTTATGATGTCTCAGAGAAGAAGAAGAAATCTGAAGAGTTGTGAGAAGACTATAATGATAAGAAAGACAAAAAGAACAGTTTGGCACAAACTTCTAATTATTTTATTTTTAAAATGATCTTTCAGGCATTTTTCCTTTACTTGAAAGTCAGAGAGGGAGGAGCACAAAGGTCCCCTGGCTGAGAATCAAACCAAGGACACTGCAGCCATTTGGCGTGTGCCCCAACCACTAGGCCACTGGACCAGTAACCAATAGCAACAATCCATTTAAACACAGACTTTTCGGGCTCAGCCTTAAGTGTGTGTGTTCACCAGATGTCTGAAATCAATGAATGTATTGACCCGAGTATATGTATAATCTACCAGCGGCCTCTTTTATGGGAGTTAGTTGATTGGCAGAGAATTCTGGATAATCAGTCAGCTGCTTCAGTCCGTTTTCAGGCAGGTATGCCAAAAATGTTATTACTCCGGCGTCTGCACTGGAAGGATTTTCTGCTTCTCTTTGTCTATATGTGATGATGAGCTGAAAAGGTTTGGGTAACAGACTTGTCATTGAACTAAACAAACAATTGTCACCTTGCACTCTGGGAAACCTTTTTTTCACTTTCTGAGGTTTTACAGTCCGAACACTTTAATCATGAATTGAGAATATAATTTCATTTGCATTAAATGGACATTCCAAGGACACTTTGACATGCAGACTGGAGGAACTGGGGATTGAACCCGTTCTGATGAGGGGGCGTTCCCCTCCTGAGCCACAGCCATGCCATTGTGGTGGTATAGAGCATTTGTTGCTTTTGTTGTTTGTACACTCATGATTAATCTTGAGTTCATGCTTACAAATGTGTTTAAAATACACTTTAATCAGTCTTGACATTTTCAAATCAGTGTAATACTGTGAAAACAGATTAATCTGATATAACAAAAAACATGGTAACATGGCTAAAGAGAATTTCTAGGCTGCCAGCATCATAGTTAGAGTAGCAGTACTTCAATGTGATATTTTAGGACTCTGTCCAAATGTAACTGATACAAATCCTATGAGATGGAACCGCATGTACAGTGCCTTGCAAAAGTATTCACTCCCTTGGTGTTTACAACCTGGAATTAAAATTGATTTTTCGGGGGTTTGTACTGTTTGATTTACATAACACGCCTTCCACTCTGAAAATGCAAAATATTTGTTACTGTGACTGCAAATACAGCTGCAGCTCCCTTGGGGTATGTCTCTATTAGCTTAACACATCTAGCCACTGGGATTTTTGCCCATTCTTCAAGGCAAAACTGCTCCAGCTCCTTCTTGATAGATGGGTTGTGTAGGTGTAGAGCAGTCTTCAAGCCATGACACAGATTGTCAATTGGATTGAGGTCTGGGCTTTGACTAGGTCGTTCTAAGAGACACTTAAATGTTTCCCTTTAAATCACTCCAGTGCAGCTTTAGCAGTGTGTTTAGGGTCATTGTCCTGCTTTAAGGTGAACCTCTGTCCCAGTCTCAAATCTCTGGCAGACTGAGAAGTTGCCTGTATTTAGTGCCATCCATCTTTCCTTCAGTTCTGACCAGTTTTCCAGTCACTGCTCATGAAAAGCCTCCTCACAGCTGATGCTGCCACCATCACGCTTCACCGTGGGAATGTTGGCCACACGTTGTTTGGCGAACCAAACAGGATTTCTTGTTTTTTTTTTCTTTAAGCAATCAATGGCTCTTTTTCTGGCCACTCTTTCATAAAGCCCTGCCCTGTGGGGTGTATGGCTTAAAGTGGCCCCATGGACAGATAGTCCCATCTCTGCTGTGGATCTTTGCAGCTCCTTCAGTCTTATCTTTGGTGTCTTTGTTGAATCTCTGCTGTTTGATATCTGACTTGCCCGCTCTGTGAGGTTTGGTGGCCTTCTGTTGTCAGGTTTGTAGATTTAGTGGTGCTCCGTGGGATGTTCAAAGTTTGGGTTCTTGTTTTTTTTTATAACCCAACCCTGATCTATACTCCACAACTTCATCTCTGAGCTGTTTGGACTCCTTGGTCTTCATGTCGCTTGCTTTGTGGTCAGGGGGATTTCAGGACAGGTATGTTTACTCATCATGTGACAGATCATGTGACACTTCAGTTGCACAGAGGTGGACCTTAATCAGCTAATTATGTGACTTCTGAAATAAACTGGATGAACCAGATCTTATTTGGGGGTTTTATACCACAGGAGGTAAATGCGCATGCACTCACAACTTCTTCTTTTTTTTTTTTTTTTAAACAAGGTTTTTTCATTTAGCTTCAATACTTTGCATTTGTTTGTTAAATTGATTGCATAAAATCCAAATAAAAAATCTATTTTAATTCCAGGGTGCAATGCAACAAAAGAGGGAAAACAAAAGGCACTGTATGTATGAATTTGTGTTTTTGTTTGCGTGCAGAAAGATTGAGACAGGGAGGAGATGTGTGTAGAAAATGGATCACTGTTTGTCTCAAGTAAACCCTGTCCAGGTTTTCTGTTGTCTCAAACTTGATTCATCATCCATTGCAAGATCTGTAGAACACTTTAGCGAGAAATCAATTCCAATTTCCCAGTAGTGAGACGTCCAAGCTTCTCCTATGGGCCTGGTTTAGCCAGACATAGCCTTTAATCTCCCAGTGTATTTGATTGAACAGCTTTCCCTCTGCAGAGTGTTTGTTGAAGGCCTTGCTGCAATCCTTCTGGTAAAACAAGCATCCCAACAGCCGTTCCAGTGCTCTTAGCACACCCCCACCCCTTCCAATATTCACACTCTCTCTCACACACACACACACACACACACACACACACACACACACACACACACACACACACACAGAGAGAAACACAAACACACGTCTCTCTGCATGCTGGCCTTCTCAGCACCATGATGAGGCTCTAATTCCTAAACAGATGTTAATGGGTTTTTGCACCTAGAGAAAAACCAAACACGCAGGTACACACGAGCTGTTTGCACTCAGCATTTCCAGCTAACTGGGATCTCTCCTTGAGTGGCTGTGGACCGTATTAAATCTATGACATGCAAATGCAAAACATCAACAATATTGCCATGAATGCACAACATGCAATTTATGTTTGTGTCTGTAGGGAGACGGAGTATAAAGGCCTGCAGCTTTCTCTGGACCAGGCTACTTCCAAGGCCTCTTTCCCCTACAGCAGCAGCAGCACCGCCAGCAGCCTCATGGACAACTGCAGAACTCCCAAGAGCAAAGTGTCCCGGCTCAAGACCAAAGCTAGACTGTCACCATACACACAGGTCAGGATTCATTGGACTGTCATTTGTGTGATGCAGAATAATTTTTACTTGACCTGTCAAATACAAATTTTACTATGTGATTGTGTCGCTAACATGCTCAAAACTGAAGGGAGGTGTGCTCAACTGCACAAGAACACCTTGATAGTTGAAGGCAGTGAACAAAACTCACAAGCTTGCAAAGAGGCAGGAGCACTGTGCAGCTCTTTTGCTGCCTAGTGCTCCTGCCTTTCTTCATTGCTGCACAGCTGTCTCTTTTGTAATGGTTATGCACAGTATGGGAAAAAGTATTTCTGGGTCCAAATGTGTCACATGACCTAGTGATGCCAGAGTGATGCCACTCTGATAAATTAGCCACAGAATTGTCCAATTAGACCAAAAAACAACAATCTTCCTGGGGATCAGTGCCAGGATTTTTTGTAGGATGACTAGCTCTGCCTGGTAGAAGAAGAGGTAGAAAAAAATAACAACATTAACCCAGTGCAAGCACCATAATGATTTATTCAAGTGTTTTTATGGCACTTGCATTATTACAACAAACAAATTATGACAAAAAAATGTAAGGAGGTGTTCACGTTCATAATTTGCTTGCTTTGGATGTGATGGCTGCAGTGTCCTAAACACCTGCTTCTGTCTGCCTGTACCTATGATGTCCGTGTCAAACATCCAGAAATATGGGCATCTGTTCGCAGTCACTGTTCAGCTGAGAATCTCAAATGTGGCTCCTCATTTAAAGACTTCTATTATCTGGTCTCTCCCCATACCCACCTCTCTTACTGTAGTATCCTAGTTTCCAGACAGAGCGCTCAGAGTCGGACCAGGACAGTCCATGGGGCAGCAGCCCCCTCACTGACTCAGCCTCCCCTCAGCTGCTGGAGCAGAGTGAAGGCCTGGACGCCTCCTGTGTGTACAGGCAGTTCACTGATCCTCGCACACTCTGCTACAGCCCGTCTGAAGAGCAGCATCACACGCACCTCCACACACATGGTCAAGGTCAGCGTTGCGAGCGGGGTCGGTGTGAGGCGGGCCGATATTTTCTAGGAGCACCTCCACCCAGCAGCAACATGTTGTGGGGCACCACCCGGTCCATCCTACCATTAAGCAAGAGCTCCACAGAGAGCCACGATGGATATGACAGCAGCATGCCGCACATCACAGCCATCCACAGCTACAATGGTGAGGACTAAGACCCGGCTCATATCCACTGTAAGCTGTAGAAGCCTTGATAGTTTTACAAAGAAGTATTCTGTGCTGATATCCTTCTACCTTAGCTAGATCCAGAGCCCCCTGATGGATTTGGGTTGTTGAGTGGTAGTATTGTCTCAATCCATGACAGTCAATACAGTAAACACTCAATGCACTATATGCAACTGTTGCGTAACTAGCATCGAGCATGTTTTAATTTGTTGATACCAAAAAACCCAGCAGGATTAAGAGATCAGGTGGAAGCCAAGAGCAACCAAGGCTGCCAAGAATGATATTAATTCCTGTGAATGTTCCCACCGCACTGACTGTTTTGACTGTGTCCTCTTGCAGGCCAGGGACACTGGGATGAGGACAGTGTGGTCAGCTCTCCAGATGGAGGCTCGGCCAGTGACTCAGGGGATCGGTACCGAGCTGACCACTACCGCTGCAGCCCGCAGGAGCCTAGCAAGATTGAGACGCTGATCCGAGCCACACAGCAGATGATCAAGGAAGAAGAAAGTCGACTTCAGCTGCGCAAGGGCCCTCCAGGTTCCCCACTGGGACCAGCCAATGGACTGCCCAAGGGCCCTGGTCCATGCTTCACTCCTGAGTATACTCAAGGGTCCCTGCCACTACAGTCTGTGGTGTGTCGAGGGCTAAGTCAGGTGATCAGCCCTGCTATTAGCCCCACCCCCCTATCCAGGCTTAGCAGTCCAGGGTCTGAGCGCCTGCACAAGCCCAAAGACTACCTCCAAACAGAACTTTCACCCCTTTCTTTGCCATTACACCACCCATTTGGTCGGTCGGGCCCGTGCTCAGCTTCTCCCACCCTGGCCCCGGCCCTCTACCCCTCCCAAACACACCCTCGGCCCTATTTGGATAAGCATACAGCCTACTCCCTGACGGGCTACGCTCTGGAGCACCTCTATGACCCAGAGAGCCTCCGGGGCTATTGCACCTCAGCCAGCACCGGCCCCACCCACTATGATATGACCCCACACCTCCGCATACCAGCAGAGCAGACCCCTGGACACAAAGGCACCTCTGTCATTATCACCAACAGCAGCTAACGCTCATGTAACGTGCGCCGTGTGGACTGCAGTCACATAGCCCGGGCTGGTTAGCGCTGTTACAAGTGTTTTTCATTCTGGATCCTGTTGGCTTGCTTTTCCATTGTACCGATCAGTTCCGATCCAAATCTCATTTGTTGCTTAATTATGTTGCTCAAACTTCAGTTTTTAATTTTTCAGTCTGCAAACAAACATGTCGATCAGTGCATTTTTCTCTAAATGGGTGCTATGTGAACAACACTCTCACATAATAATAGCAGTGCCTGTAATTCTGGTAGAGAATGCTATTTCACTGCAGCGTTTCTTTGATGAATTTATTTGTTTCCTCAGCCCCAAGTTTTAGAATCGGTCGGATATGGAGCCAGTTACAGATTCTGAAAGGGACCTAGATAGAAAAAAGAGACAACAGCAACACAGGCGCCAGTTAATGAGCTGCCATGATTAACAACAGTGTTAGGGTTAGGGTTAGCTAAGCTAGGATTAGCAAGTGGAACCACAAGGACCTCTACTGTGTGGCCTTTATGTCTGGTGCCATTTTGACTGACATGTTTATGTGTGTTTTGAGACACTTACTGAAATAAATTATCCTGTCTTTATTTGGAGGACAGTCTCTAATGTGGACATAAATATGTGGACGGAAACACATTTATTTATGTGACTTCTGTAAACATTTTACCAGCATTTATCTATGGCTCTTGGAATTTTCAAAGAGGGAAAGTAAGACATATTGTAAGTCACATTTAAATGTAAAAAAAACAAACCAATGTTTTGGTCAGAATTGATCAGTATGAAGGAAAAAGAATAGAAAACAGGACCGGGTAGAAAACGGTTGGATTCTCGCTTTAACATCTGTCCCTGTTTCTAGGTTTTCAACTGTTCCATCACTTTTAGTTTTACTGAGCTCTGTAACTTTTTGCACTATAAGAGATGGAGTTCTTGTGAGGAGGTCTCCTTCTTTTTCAATACATATGGATGAAGAGAAATGACAGGGTTGGGTGTGGTGCATTTTGCATTTGGCCCTGCAGTGAAACGCTAGTCATTTTAAACTTAAACCACAGACTAATATGCAAAGCCATTCTCTAGATGTTTCTTTGACTTTCTCTCACGTTTGTAATTCTTCAGGAAAGTAAACACAGACACACTCATCATGTACGTGATAAATATGATTATACAGTGAGAACAACGGATACTGAGTGGATTGTTTGACATATTTTAATGGGTGACACAGGATGTCTGCTGCTTCATGTTGAGAGATGCTGGTGAAGACCAATCATGACAAGACCAGAAAATGACCTGATGTGTTGTCCACAGCATTCTGTGTACCAGAAACTGAAGTACCATCCAAGGAAATGACAGAAGATGGGGGGAATATTGTATGTTTTCCATCCTGTTGTCTGAGGTAATCATATCTGAGTGACTGTAGGAAGACTGACACTTGTGACCATATGCAATTTGATCTGTTGGAATGGTAAAGCAGCTTAATTGCATTCATTATAACATTATCATCCTCGAAGCAACTGTTAATTATTGTTACGTGGGCATGTTTGTACAACAGAATTTAAGATTTCTCCTGGATTTTCTTCTTTATGTTCTCTTCAGTTCTTAGATGAACCTATATTTATACAAGTTTTGGATTTTTTTCCCCCCTCCCGTTTTGTCAATGCCTGAAATGTGCTCCATCTCTTAAAGTTATTTATGGTGTACTGTAAATATGCTCAGAAAAGAAAATCCCACGTTTAAGCACATGGGCAAAAACTGTATTTATTGAGTAAATGTTTCTTTGTGATTTTGAAATAAAGCTTCAATCAAATCCTGTCTAACTGCTTGTGCTCTGAGTGTGTTTACGACTGAAGCAAATTCTAAATGAAAACAAAATAAAACCCATTTTGCAGAGTTAATGTTTTTTTATGTCTAATGTTTTTAATAGATTGTTCAAATGTGGCTGTTGATACACAACAAATCATATTTTTATTGAGCAGGGGAATCAACACTACCTGACTAAAACAACGTCAATTCACCATGTGTAAACCACATTTCACATGAGAAAACATCAGTTCACCAGTGGTAAATTCACATATAGGTATGTACATCAGGTTTATCATGTGAGAAAGCATTTCAAATGTGATGAAGTCACATATACACATGGTTTATTAATCAAACATGTGCAGTAAAATTCATATACTTATTCAGGCCCATGAGGTTTTATTTTAATTTTAATATTTTAATTTAAATTTTAAAACTAATATTTTGTGTGTTTTGCATGCGTTTCACATGCTTTGATATAACAGATGTTATTTTACCACGTGTAAAACACATTTAACATGAACAAATACTGCACATGGTAACAGACATTTCATGTGATAAATTCACATAATATATGGCCGTGTGATTTCAGGTATTTCTCTTGAGAAATATCACACCATACATGTAAAAACATCAGTTTCACAGGTGAAGCACTTTTTCACATGTGGTCAGCTCACAACAGGATACAACAAATTCTTATATAGATGGGATTTTTGGCCATTTTACATGTGAGATTATTATTTTTTTTATTAATAACTGTTAATAATGAAACTCATTTAAGATGTTGAACATGTTTATAACATTTGGAACAATTACAATAACATTTCGCATGTGAGTTTGAGGATTTGATTGAAGATTTATTTCAAAATCACAAAGAAACATTTACTCAATAAATACAGTTTTTGCCTATGTGCTTAAATGTGGGATTTTCTTTTCTGAGCATATATATATATATCACGTTATATTTATCACGTGTGGGTGACTATTTATCAAAGAGTAAATTCACAATTTAATTTCATATGTGAAAACATGAAATTCATATATACATATTAAAACTGTGAATGTCATGGCTACATAAGGTAGTCCTTTTCATTCCCATTACAGCAGTCTGGTTATGATTCAGTTGGATGAATTTTAGAAGTCTATTTTTTTTATATATATTTTTTTTTTACTAAAATTTGCTCAGGTTATGTGTGGCTGCACTGGCAAATAAAGAACGCTGATGGAAATCAATATGGCAGAATCTCCAATTAAGCCTGTAGATTTGTTGGTGTGTAGGGGTCAGAGATGAGTGCTGGTCTTCTTTCCAGCCTGATGGAAGTTTTATGGTTTGCTTTAGTCATCTCAGTCTGCTCTGCTGCTGCTGCCTTCTTCCAGGCCTCTGCCTTGCCTTTCACTCCCTATTAAAAGCCTTTCATCCTGCTGGTTATTCCTCACTTTAGCTCTTCTTTTAGCAGCTTCTGTTCTCTCCAGCAGGTTTTTCACTCACTGTCACTGAGGCTGATGTAACTCTGCCCATTAGGTACAAACACGTTGCTAAGAAACCAGCAAGGTGGCAAGAAGCAGTGTCAACAGCAAGGCTGGCTGTGAAGGGCTCCGGGGTTAGGTCAGTATAATGCGGTGCAAAAATTAGCCTTTTGTTATGAACGAAAACCTGATTCTGAATGTAATTCACATGTAAAATGTTGTATTTGATCTGTTCAAACTACACGATAGTTTATCATCAAGTTATCATACTTAATACTCTAATTATTTCTGTTGCTTCTTTTGATGAGTTTGTGTTTCAGGGGAGATGAAGCTCTACAACACAGGGCTGTGTGAATATAAGGAGAAAGAATCTGTGAAGGGGGTCATCCAAGAATATCACTGGTCTATCTTCAAATGTAACATCTCTCAAAGAACGAAGCATTTCAGCATGGCGTCCAGACGTGTTGCAGTTCTTTGATTCTTAACAGGTGTAGAGTGTGGATTGTTCCTTATCCTACAGTAAATGCACTTAGAGCATTCTGCATTCTGGTTTGTTTCCACGTATTTACTGTACTATACAACTAACTTGTAGGAAATGTAATCTCTATCTGAATTATGTTCAGAGGCAGTGTATTTTCTGAATGAATGAAATGCTACATTTATGCTTCAACAGCTGCAGAGTAGCCAGGAGGTGGTTGGGATGGATGGATGGTGGCTGTAAAAAGCCCGCCAGAGACCAGGATTCACATCAGAGTCCCATTTCTGGTGAGGTGTAAGCAACAAAAATGCTTTGGTTAAGGTTAGTGAAAGTAGATGGTGGTTTTGATTAAATGTAAATGAACATGTTGTGTCTGAAGATCATGGTCTGTATTAAACCATGATCTTTCCCAAACCTTAGCCCAGCAATGAGAGTGTCTAACATGACCATAAAAGTTTAATATTGTGGTAGTCACTACAAGTGGATTACTGAAAGGCAAAGACTTGATAATTGGATATTTTGGTAGAAAACAGACATGTTGTCTGGGCACATTTTATTTATTCTAAACATGTTTATATTCCATATTACTGTCCTATACACTGACAAAGTATCACTAATTTTCATTATAATGTGGGCATCTGTGCCCAGATGCCTTTATTCCAGAGCAAAAGCTGGAGAAGTGTGCCAGGAGTCTCAACTCATCCACATTTTCATTTAGCTCATCTTCCAGAGTGCTTCATACCTTCCTCCACTCCTTCTTGCTCTGGTTGAGGACCTCACCCTTGTGGCTCTGTTGGACTATCATTTACGGATGCTCCTTGTTTTGAACCATTATTTGAAACCCTTCCTGCTCAGAAGTCCTCTGTGAGCTCTTATACTCATGGATCAGTTTCCTCTTCTTGTTGTCTGTTTGGCTGCTGAGCCTCTCAGCCTTCAGCACCAGGTTTCTATATTTTCAGTGTACAGGGTCTGGTTTTACTCTTTAGCCGAGAGAGAGAAGTTCTTACAACCAAAGCTGGATTACCAGCCCATCAAATAGGGCAGTTACCAGGGCCCTGGACCCCCAGGGGCTCCAGATATCCCAGGTTCACGGCATAACAGATGGTTTTGTTGATTTAACTAATTGCAAAAACGTTTAAGCATTTGCACCAGAGAAGTACCTAATTAATGACTAACTAAACAGCCAATTCAGGCCCTGCATGAGTTGTTAATCTTGTGGCCCTGTCCAGCAGAGGAAGCCTTTCAAAAGAACTCATTTGATTTAAAAAAAAAAAAAAAAAAAAAAAAAATCCAAACAGTAATGCAAGAACAGAATTGGTTGAGATACTTTAGAATATATATCAAAAAAATAAACATGTGAATTATTCATTAAGGCTTTAACCAGAAACACACACACACACATACCTGCATTTCTAAAACCTTTTTTATTACACACTCCAGTTGGCCTAGTATAGCAAATAAAAAAAGTATACCAATAATGCTGTCTCCTTAGGCTTAATGAAGGCCAGAAAACCAGATCATAAAGTACACAGAGATGTGTATGGGAGAATGATTTGGATATTAAATGTACAGATCTGTGATACCCCGAGTCTAGGCAGTGGGGTACAGAAAAGGCAGCATGCATTTAACGAATACTCCTCCTATATGTATATCTAGAACACTTAAGAACATACCTTGAACAAGAGTTTTCCTAACTACTAAACTGAGGTACTTTCGATAATAAAGACCTAGCCTACTGTTCAGTTTCTTCACCAGGTTTATATATGCACTTTAAAAGAGAGCCTGTCATCCACCTGAATATCCAAGTACTTCTAGAATGACGCTCACCTGACTCCCCTCCTAAGGTATGAATGCTGATATTATCTGAGATCTGGGAGCAAGCTCTAGAAAAGATTGTAAACTTGTTTTGTTTTTGTTTTTTTACCATTGAGAACCAACTAATTGTATCATCTGCATAAAGATGCACTTTAGCTGTGAGCATGCTGTTCCCAGTGCTCTATATAAAAACACACAGTACAGTAGAATACCCAGAGAAGCTGCTCCATTTGCAAACCTGACAGTGTGTGGGCGCCAATGATCCAACAGCAATGCAGCTGGCGTGCAAGAACTGAGCATGTCAAACACATGTCAAACTAATCACTAAATCATAGAACCCAAAAGACATGTTTGCAGTCGTCACCAAACACACAAAAACACACTGACAGTGTTAACATACATAAAGCACAGCAAACATTTCAATCTACCTGCCACATCTTTCTGTTTCTGTCTCTCTTTCTGATCTTTAATTGATAGTTTTCCACCTCAGTGGAACCCTTTAACACCGAACCTCATCACTTGTAAGGCCATCAGTAACACAATAGGATCGCTGTCTTTGTCATTAAAACAGGTGAAACACTTGAGCCTGACAGCTGTCCTTCACTTATAGTCTGTCTTATAGCAATGCATGGTAACAACATTTGGTTGTTTTAATAGGACTGCCCTCTCTGAGTGTTTCCTGACAGTGTTGTAAGTTCAGTTTTTCTGTTTCCTCTTCCTCTGTCCGCTCCCCGACACCTCCCCCACCTCTCTGCTCCCCCTCTTCCCTCCAGCCTCTCTGCAGTTAGAGGTAGCAGTGCATGTCTAATGGAGCCTCCATGAGGTTAACTACACTCATTTGTTTTGCAAGCCTTTATCTGTGGCTCCCCATTCATGTCCATACATCCAGGACATCTCACTGACAAATCATTTACAGATGCGTCTCAGCTAAACACAGCAAGGATGAAACAGCGGCCTGGGCTCGGGAAATTGATGATGTCTTAAAATGCAAAAACTCTGTGAAATAGTTTTCACCAGTAGGACTGGATTAGACAGAGTCAGACAGCAGTTTGACTTCCAAATGGCACAGTAGAAAATATGAATGTGGAAATCTGGACGGGGTGATGGACAGATACTTCTGTCTTAAACTCCATTGACCTGAGTTTAACCCCAAGCTCAAAGCAGAGACTTTGAGGGATTGTCTTTAGCAAATATCTTTCACATTTAACCATGACCCATGCCAATGTAACAAATGTTACATGTCAAAAAAAAAAGTCCAACTTCCAATCCCTAACTTCATTATTCTCCGATTTATTCTATTTAAATTATATCTGCCAAAAGAAAGCGTGTTTGAGTATTTTATATCAAAATCTGGTAACACTTTACATTATGATCGAAACATTACAGAGCAGACACCAGCAAATGAGTAGAGAGTAAATCAGGAACAATGTGATAATTAATGAATGCTTAATAAGTATTTCCTGAATAATCTGAGGACAATACAATAGATCATGAGTCACTAGAGAACAGACTTTGAGATACTACGGTAATGAATCATTAGGGAGTGAAATTAACTGACATGCTGACCACCGTCTTCACCAGTTTCTTGAACCTGATACTGAGCAATACATCATCTTGTGATAGTAGGCTTAGTAGTAGCGGGATAAGGGTCAAAAACTTGTGCAGGACACCCCTAACTGCCACATTTCACTTATGATCAGTATTATCAGGTTAACAGAATTTTTTCATTCTTTCATTTATTCAGAGTTGGCAACTAAACTACAAATGAATTTCCTCTAGTAAATGCCTACAAACTTTATTACTGGCCTATAGTTTGCCTGGAACAATCCAACTGGCAGGAACATTGTCGACATGTTGGCCCTGTTGAACAGCAAACAGAAGTTTGGACATTTTGGTGGTGCCCCCCTCCTGCAAAAACAACAGGAAGCACAAATGCTGGTCGTGTACTGTTAACGACTGAGCTTTGCCCAGTGAGGAAACCTGAGCTCCTCATTGTAGCCAAGCCCAGACAGGTGAGGGGCCTGCTGCTGGTTCCAGGAGTATTTTGGTACGACGTTTGCACTCAAACACACGCACAACCCCACTCATTTCCTCTGTGTCTTAAATGCAGACACACACACACACACACACACTGAATATTTTTTAAATGACATTAACATGATCATAAAATTCAAGTTAAGTTGCCCAACCCAGAGTTTATACACAGAAAAGACACAAAGCTGTCCTGCTGTATTGACAGTGAACCTGAGGACAACTAGGTGTCTTGTCCATGCCGTATCAGTTGCTATTTAAATTGTAGCACAAGTAACATTAATGATGGTCCTGTTCCAGCAATCATTGCAATGCAATGCAATTAATATTATTTGTTATTGTTGTTATTGTTTGTGGTGGAGAAATCAAATTATTTGCTGTGAAAAAAGTTTAACTCCACATTTTAAAGTAACTTAAAATTATATGCCAGGGTAAAAATACTGAAAGTCAACAGAGCTAAAATAATGCAAACTTCCCTAAATCTAATATAGATAAACATTATAGATATTATTGATATTATAACTTTAAATATTTATTAACCTAATTTATGGACAAATTACTTATGTCCCATCTGTCCAACTGTCTGAAGCACATTTAATCAGTGTAAGTAGAGATACAGACATACAGACTGGTGAACACACAGAACAAATTACTCTTTGTAAAGCTTTTTCCACAGTCAAATGACATGATGCAGGGAAAGGCTGTGCGTCTGGGCAGCTCGAGTCTGAGTTCGATTTTTGATTCGCCGTTCTGTCGGCATCTAAACATTCTTTGTGTCTCTGTATACCTGGAGCTCAGCTGTGGAAAGAGCAGCATGTCTGCGGTATTGATCCCTGAAAAGCAGACAACAGACTTCAGTGTTAGTTTTTGGGATTATCTTGATTCTTGTTCCACACTAGGTAATCCTATCCCATTTGAGATGTGTGTCCATATGCTCAAATGTCAGAAAATGTCACTGCAATCAACACAGTAGTGCTTGATGCACATGGCGAGAAGAAAAGGTTAAACAACACAAGCACTGCAATGTTGATGAAACCGCATTACCTCAGAGGAAGAAGAACACCTATTATATCTGCAGGTACAGTATATCTGCCTGATAGTCATATGTACAGAATACCAGAGTACGTTGTGCTTATCATGTAGTTGTGAGCGTAGAAATATTTTTCTCGTTTATCCTTTAGAGCTTTTTCTTTTTTTTTGGCAACATTTTATCCATTTTTTGCCAGATGGAAGCATTTCAGTTTATCCATAAGAAAACCAAACGACAACCATGAAACAATTGCTGAGTGTCTGAGTGAAGAAGGCATACCATTGGTTGGATGGCTGAGGGTTGGAGTTTCCCAACTGACCTCTGCTCTTTGAAATTGAATTGGTGCAAAAATTTTCTTTGTCATTGGTGGTGGTGATGATGGGGGTGTATAGCCCGTGTTGCCAACTTTGCGCCTTTTTCAATCCATTTAACGGCTTTTCAGTTTTCTTTAGAGACTTTTTCAAAAGAGCACTTTGGGTCAAATCTAGAAACTTCACAACATCTGAAATCACTGCATGATGACATCATCTAGCAACTGGTGCATCAGTCGGTGTCACAGTGAATAAATAATATTTTGTTATGTTTTGTCCTGTGTTTATTTTGTCTCGTGATTTCCTCTTTTATTTTGTAATCTGTTCTCCCTTTGTGTTTCAGGTAGCTTCCTCTTGTGTTCCTGCCAGTCTGATTGTCTTCCCCGCCCTGATTGTTTCCACCTGTTCCCCATTACCTAGTGTCTATATATTGTCTGCGTCTCAGTTCGTCCTGTCTCATGATAGTAGAACCAGCAAATCCCTCATCTTGTTAGATTTTGTTCACAGTTTGCACTTTCAATCTTTTGTCTTGATTTGTAGCTACTTTGTCTGGTTTGTTTGATAGTCTAGTATTTTTCCTCTTTAAGAGTGATTTTGTGTTTTTGTAGTCTTTTATTTTTTGTTGCCTTTTTGCCTCGTCACAATTGATTTTCATTTTTGAAATAATGATTGTTCTTTTTGGAACTTCATTGTTGAGTCGTACGTTTGGGTTCAATCCTTGCTCAGTCGTGACAGTAGGTGGATGATAACTACAGCTGAACCATCACACCTTCTTGCACTCAATTTCAGGCTACAGTCTGAGGTTTTGCTTTATTCTGATACTTTTCATTGATGCTTTTCTGCTCTGACAACTACAGTCTCAGTCTGCTACAGAGAAGCAACAGTTGTAGCACAAGAAATCCCATTCAATTCCGCAGCTCGCTCTCATATCTTGAGAAGGTGAATCACAGTTGCAAAAATCATGAGATAACTGACAAATAAAACTTTGACAGTGCATGCTCTATACATTATTTCTGAAGTGGAAATTCCAAACCATCTCTGTGCAGAGGATATTGTATAGAAAGATCTTAACAGAACACCAAATGTGAAAGCTTTCAAGAACTGGTTAGAGGCTGTATCACTTTTTTTATTCAGTGGATTATTTTTTCAAACAGTCATCATCCTTGATGTTTTCTGTTTTTCTCATTAAAACCATCATAGAGTAAGAGGAGATGGTCTCTATCCATCTTACACACCACACCTCTGTGAAGTGGTTTGAGGGTGGGGGTGGGCTCTAATGCTCTTTTTTTACAGTCCCATTAATCCCTCTGTTCACAATTTCACGCACAGCTTGGGCCTCAGTGTTATTTTCACAACCTTTCACCACTAATTCCTGTGAATCCTGAAACAGAACACTTTCCCTTCTTTTCCCTGCTGCTTGTGTGTCTCAGCTTTCTCCAAGCAAAGACAGCTTTATCTCTGATTTCCCCCCATCAAAGCTGGGCTAAAGGCAGGAAGAGGAATGAAAAGCCCATCCCGGACTGCAGACTGCATCTTTATGAGGCCCGGAGGAGAGACTGAAAGCGTGTTCAGGACACGCTTACTTCTGGCTCCATTGTGTTCCAGCAATTAGCAGACCCAGAGGACATATGTTTACACTGGGAGAGGGACAAGAGAGTAGATTTCAGCTAGAATAATGATGACTCACAGCTGACTATCAAACACACAGAAATATATGTGTGTATATATACATACATATATACACGTGTGTGTGTGTTTGTAATATAGGGTTAGGAGTCACATGCATGGTAGTTAAAGGTTACAGGTTATAACTTGGGCCTTAAGGCTGTCTTTCCATTGGTTGTGATAACATTGCACACTGACTAAAAACAAATCTAATGATCTAAATCACTTTTTGTGTTTTGTGTAAGGAATTTACACTAAATGGTGATAAAGTTACATTTATTATGTCAATTCTTATTTAAAGGCTTTTCTCTTTGAACTGGTAGCTCTCTTGGACTGGGAACTCTCAGAGAACCCAAGCTGATAAGAGGATTCTGCTATAACTAATGACCCCTCAGCAAACACGTACTAATATTAAATCTTAATTAAACTGAGGAAACTGAAAGCTTAGCTAGTGGAGGAGGTGCGGGGAGGTGTAGGGAGCTGCAGCATGAGGGTGGAGGTGGGTCAGGAACAAATTGCCACAATGCTGAAATGACAGCTGAATGACAGCAGAGAGAGAACATTTTTAATGTTTATCAGCCTACAAGTGATTGGCTAAAGGTGAACCCAGGCTGTGGTTGGATGAAGACAAGCATGAGCTGGTGGAGCTTAGAAATAGTGGGAAACAGCTTGTGACTTAGCAGGGAAACAGTCTTCCTGACTAAACTTTCACTAAGTTTCATTTCTCAGCTATTAACTTTTATAAACATTTTACTGTTACCATTAGAGAGACTGGCCAAAACTACTAGGTACAGTAGCAAACAGTTAGTCTGGCTCTGGCCAAAGTAAAAAAAAAAAAAAAAAAAAAATCAACACCTCTAAAGCTCACTGCCAACATATAGTATCTCAGCTGTTAAATGTTTACACACACAGAAATGTAAAAATGGTCTTACTATTTTTATGAAAAAAGTATGCTGGGTGGATCATTGTGAGAAGTTTTCCGGTGACTGTGACTGTGTACAGCAACTCCCCCTATAAAGCACCACATATTGTTGTTTTTGTGCGACTGTTTGTGAGTTGTAGAGGTGCCAGCAGACACATTTTTGAAGTTTGGGCAGAGCCAGGCTAACTGTTCCCTACTGCTTCCACTTTTAATGGCTACGCCAGGCTATTTGCCTCAAGAATCCACATCACCTGAAAAATGAGCTTTCACTCCCCTCCAGTGGAAGTGTAGTGGAGTACTCCAGGGCGTGTCATTATAATGTGACATCACTGATAGATATGGTTACAAGTGCAACAAAAACCCCTTTGACCACCCCATGTGGGCAGAAATTAAATAGAGATGAAATGAGAGTTATGTCAATATTCTCACTCTCTAAAACTATTTAATAACTAGTTTTAACTTGAAAATGACAATAACTTAAATGACAACAACAAATAGGCCCTGAATCTGAGCGCAGCTTTTCCCATGAAAACCTGGAAAGAGAACAGACTACACAAAGACACAAGAGACAAACCCAAGCACATCTTTCAGATGTCTAGGAGAAGGAAACAAATAGGGAGAGGGAGAGAGAGAGACATGGACGAGGCCACCTGGAGCACAAAGCTCTAGATCCAAAACATCTGGAATTAGGTACTGACAGTCAGGAAAGAAAGAGTGAAAATGAGTGAAAATGACAGCATATAATTTGGCCAAGAGGTGCATTATAAAGACAGGAGAGCAGAGGGCCAAGAACAGAGCCCTGGGGTACTCCATATTTCACATAAGAAAATACGGATGTAGTATTATAGGAAACACACTGTGTTCTTTCAGATAAGTAAGACTTCAACCATGTGAGGGCCAGGCCAGAAATGCCAAATTGGTCTTCCCAGATGGTCTAGAAGTATACAGTGATCTATGTTATCAAAAGCTGCACTGAGATCATGTAGGAGAAGCGCAGTGGTAGAATCTGAGTCCATAGTAAGAAGATCATTTACTTCTTTTGCAAGTGCATTTTTAGTGGAGTGCCAGGCTCTGAAAGCAGACTGATGAGGTTACTCTTGCTGAGACACAACTCTTTCTAGTACTTTGGAAAAGATTGGACGGTTAGAGACTGGTCAATAATTCTTAAGAGACGCTGGATCAAGTAATGGTTTAATCACGTCAGTTTTAAAGCTGTCTGGGATCAACCCAACCCATCAATCTGGGATTCAACATAGGTAATGCTGAACTGGTTCTACAGAAGAAGCTAGCAATGACAAATAAATTTTGTATCTATTAGGCTCTGTTCTCAACAAGCTCCTGCAGACCTGCTCAAGAGAATGTGTTTCTTCAGTAAACCAGGGTGTAAACCTCTGACCGTCTAGTTTTGGTAGACAGAGGTGCAATTGAATTGAGGACACTAGCGGAGTTCAAGTCACAGCAGTGAAAGGAGCCAAAACCACCACCTTGTTCAGTTGCCTTAGCAATTTGGACATTAGGTACTCAAATGGGGAAGTTTCATTTAATCATAAGACTTGCAGACCATGCAGTGATTTCTTCTTGCAAGCCTTTCCATACTGACAAACAGGAACAAACTCCACATCATCTGCTGATGAGGATACTAACAGGAAACAATCACGCCTGTGGCTAATGCTATTAGGAGTGCCCATCGCATCTAAGGTAACATCAGGAGAGATGAGCTGTTTTAACTGACGGACACATCTCTAGCAGAGACACCATGTGTGCAAAAGCTGAGCGGCTAACACAAACCGTGGTAACACAGTTAGCAAGGCATTATTAGCTGTGGGTAACTACAGACCACGTTGGTAGGCCAGGCTAGGAACTAAGCAGGGCAACAATAGGCTACCTGCTAACACACTGTTATGAGGTTAAAAGTAACAATGTGTACAAATTACATAGTAAAGTGTAAAGATTGACAAGAATAAAGACATTAAATAGAAATGAGTAATAGAAGGAGCAGGCAGCTGCTGCTGCAATGAAACAAGTAGTGAAAAGAGGGACACAACCTCTCCATCTCAATTTCACCTCAGGCCTCTGCAACCAAAAGCCATCAAACACTGAAAAGAATCATCAATTCAAAACACTTCCAAAGCTAATTAATAGAAGAAATGTCTCAGTATTTGTTGGTCGGTTCATTCCCGTGTATATTTCTGTTCAGTGACCTTCCTGTTTGATTGACACAGTGAGAAATCATACTCTCATACTGCTCTGAAATTGCTGGACAATTACTGGGAAACAATACTTTTCACAACTCATCTAGTCTGGAGATGGATACTGTGATTGTTTTCTGTCTGCAGGCTGGCTCACTGACCAATGTTCATGCATGCTGATGTCAAGGTGGGTATTTTCAACTAAAAGGCAAAAGCTTTTTCTAACAATTGTGTGATGGTTCTCATTTGATGTTATTTACTTATGATATTAGCAAAAAAAACTCTGATAAAAGACTAATTTAATAATGAGAAATTGCAATTATTATTTTAAAAATATGTGTGTGGTCTGTGGTGTAAATAATAATAATAATAATAATAATAATAATAATACACACACACTCACATAAATCATTTACTTTACAATGTACTGTGTACTGCAGTAGGAGGACCAAGCTTTTGTGCATGTCACAATTACTGTTTAATTTCTTTCTGCTTTTTATGAAATAATAATTTAAAAAAAGTATACATTAAAAACATTTGACATTTGAAGAAAGGGTCATTTTAATATCTGTATCATGCAGGGATTGTATTTATCTTTACTGTGGAAGAATGGGACAAAATCACACCTGAGCTGTGCATGTGACTAGTTTCTCCATACAGGAGGCGTCTTGAAGCTGCCATCACCAACAAAGGCTTTTGTGCAAAGTATTAAATGAATTTCAGTAAGCGTGTTCAATTCTTTTTCCCTGTCATTCCATTTTACTACACATAAATTCATTTCTGAACTTTTTTGTTTTGGTTTCTTTGTATGTATGGATTACTTGGGTTGTCACTGACATCTGGCAAAACTTTTATGTCAGTAGTACTTTTAGAAATATATTTATTGAGGAAAATGGTGACATGTTCAATACTTATTTTAACTGCTGTATTTTCCCTACATAAATAAACATGCAGTGGCTCTATCCCCCCTTTACAACCTTGGCACATCTTTCATTTGTTCCTTTCATTTCATTCCTCCCATTCCATTCCAGTTTTGGGAAAACTCAGAAAATCCTGGACTTGCCCAGCCAGTCCAGGATTTGGTGGTTTCAAACACCTTCCAGTTCAGAATGTTGATCCATTTCGGAACGATGAAGGCTATGCTTTTTGGTACTTAAATGCTGCAATCATTTTCTTGTCTCCTTCCCCCAGATCTGTTCCTTGACACAATTCTGTCTTGCAGGTCTCTTGACCTCATGGTTGGTTTTTATTTAGACATATTCCATCAGCTGTGAGATTTTATATAGACAGGTGTGTACCTTTTCTAATTATATCCAAGTAATTCAGTTAAGCACAGGTGGACCCCAATCACGTTGTAGAAGCATGTCAGAGAAACTTACAAAAGATTCCAAAACATGTTTTTGCTTTGACACTGTGGACAATTGTTTGTATACTGATGAGAAAAAAAATGAACTTGATCCATTTTAAGATGAATCTTAAAACTAATGTAGAAATGTGGAAAACTTGAGATGGATCCAGAACTTTCCTTATGCACTCTATGTAAACAAGAGTAAATGTATTAATTTATATTCTACCACTATCTGCACTGCAAATCATCTCAATATGAGATCAACACCAATTACAGAGTTAATACTAAGTACCTAGTAACCTATGACATGGAATAGAAACATTCTATTTTCTAGCCACAAACAGAAGGGCAAACCAAAACACAACGTTAATTCTGGGGCAAAATCCAGCATTAATTAGAAGTGTAAGTTTATTCTACAGTTAAGTATTAAGTCTGGTGATTAACTTCACATATGCCATGTTGTTACACGTTTCAGAGAACAAAGAATAGTGTATGTGATTGAAGCACAGTAAGGGCTCTCGACCATCTGTCTGCTGTTGGGACCACCATGGCAGTGTGTAACAGCAGTGTACCAGAACATGTTGTGTGTTTAAGGAAATAATGAGGAACAAAGGAGAATCCATTGTGCCTCGTGCCTTCCTTTGACCTCTGACCTCTGCATGTACCCATCCCACAGTTTCAGCTTCCTCTCTGCTCTGTCTGTTACTGCACTTGAACAAAAACCTTCCATAAAGGCCTCATACTCCTTCTACATCCCAGCACATGGCACACCATCAAAACACCACTATTCACCAGGTGGCAGATTGTTGCTGAAGGAGACTACATATGTCCAGACTATAATGTTTAACTACAACTGGCCCTTTCTACCCCCTCCAACATCCTTCTTTAACATACAAATTGGCTGTTTTGTGCAGCTGAATTGGAGATTAATTGCACACACCATTTGGCAGCGCTTGTTCAAAAAGAGTGTGGCCTTTTTTTTCCACTGTGCCTCAGTGATTAAGGTTAGAGATTAGGCACTGGAGATTACTCCACACAGCTTTCTTTGTGAGGCCATGGAGAGGAAGGCTGGATTACACTTTAACATCCTCAGAAGCAGGTGGTTCTCATAGGGACAAGCCAAGCAGCCACTCTGTCCCTTCACTCCAACATACATTAGCCGCCCAAATACAACTCTTATCAGGAATAGATACTTATAATAACATCTGTGCGCAACAAGACTTAGTAATGCGTGCATGTCAGTAATCCATACTTACTTATACTCTCAAAACCTAATCAACATGCTCTGGAATGGCTAGCTATATATTTCACATATGCCAAAATATTTCTCAACAAATACTGCACTGACATTTTGTGCAGAGATTAGTGTTCTCCAGCGGATGGATCCAGGTGTATTGCCATGGAATTTGGTCCGTGCCTTTCCCTCAGAATGAATTCTAATAACTTTGTTGGTCCCTTAACGTTTTCTCTAGTGCCATCATCAGGTTGAAAATTGAATTTGTCCAGTATATTGGTTTATGATCAGATACCTCCAAGACTAATGACATTACCATAAGCCTCAGCTGCACTTTGTGTTTGGTGCTAATTAGTAAATGTTAGCACACTGACACGCTAGACTGAGATAATGACCATGGTAAGCCTGCTAAACATTAGCATGTTGTCACTGTGACCATCCAAACACCGCTGTGCCCAAGTACAGCTTCACAGAGCTGCTTGCATGCGTGTAGACTCTTAGGCTGGATTCATAGTTCTGCATTAGGGGCTTCAGTGTAGCTAGGTGGACAGACTCTGAGGTTACACTGTAGGCTGTAGCTGTAGCTAACGTGTGCCTCTTCAAACATGTTACTACACTTCATTGCTGTAGTGGCGATGCAGATACCATGTTTCTGATGCTGAATTTGTTGAGAGTGAAGACAACCTTAAGGAAGTTAAAGAAAGACTCTCAGTATTCCGTTTCCTTTTCAGTAACAGGCAGTTAACAAAGCAATTACAGTGCATACCTCCTGCTCATTGTGATCGGTGCTCTATATGAATGAAGGACTGTGAACACAGTGATAGTCTCCTATTCAGTAACGAGACAGTGAAATTACTCTGTATCACAAATAAAATAAAAATATAAACACACTGTAGGGAATTTAATGCATGGCTACAGCCTGAGGTGATATCAATGGGTGAAATTGATGCTTAACCATGAATTAGCTCCTGTTAACCCCTTTTGTTAAGTATAAATCCAGCTTTAATCTTGTTAAACCATGAATTAAAAGAAATAGAGGATAACTATAGAAAATAAATGTCCTGAAATTCAGTCTTAGAGGTTTTAAGATGTGGGTGGTTTCTCATAATACATCTCTGACACAGGTAATCCATCCATCTATTTTCGTGGTCATGGCAGCAGCAGGTTAAGCAGGGTAGGCCAGATATCCCTCTTCCAAGCAAAGCTTTGCTGTTCCTCCTGGGGTAACCTAAGGTGTTCCAAGGCCAAAAGAGATATGTAGTCTCTCCATTTTGTTCTAGGTCTACTCTGTGTTCTCCTACCGGTTGGACATGCCTGGAAAACGTCCAATAGCAGCAGTTTATAAACTGCTCTCAAGTCTGTATGCTAAATATGAAGCTAACTTTAGCTTAGCATAAAAAGATGGAATTGGGGAAAAACAGGATCCCAGCTCTGTCCAAAGGTAGCAAAATCCACCTGTAAAACTTACTAATTTATATATTCTCTCTCTCTCTCTCTCTCTCTTTTTTTTAATCTGTAGAATGTAAAACAACATAAAACATATAACCTGAAAAGTGACTGGAGAAACACGATGATAATGCCCCCATCCCCATCATAGGGTACAAGTGTCACTGTAAGGTTTAATGAGTCTGAAAAATAATGTGAACAATATGCTATGGCCTTTGCATTCACCAGATCTCAACTTAACTGAACACCTATTGGAGATTTTGGATCAGCATATTAGACAGTGCTCTTGACCACCATCATCAAAACACCAAAGACCATTAGTTGCCTAACCCTAACCTTAACCACTGACCCAGAAATCAGCTTTTCCCTAATTGGGAACACAGCTTTTGTCCCCAGTTGGACAAGCTGTCCTCAATTAACTGGTCTTTAGTCTGAAATTTGTCAGCAATGCACCAACACCCACTCACCCACACACACACCCACACACACACCCACACACACACACACACACACACACACACACACACACACACACACACACATACACAGTGACGTTGTTCCCCTAAAGCTCAGTGTTAACTAAACAATGGAAACACTCACTAAACCTTTCCCTCAATGATGCACAAGAGTGACACCGTTAAATGTTAAACTTCTACCAGCTCATAGTGACAGCCTGTTCCCAGGAACAGTTTTTAAATACATCTATAATGTTTGTCACAGTAATTATAATCTACACGTTGTGGTCGTTTCCTCTGATCTCTGCTGTAATTTTCCACTCAGACTACATTACACTCTATACATTTTGAGCAGGAACTCTAATGGTAGAAAGTGAGAGTGGGGAGGAGAAACAGACAGAGGGGGCAGTCGTGGTCAGCACCTAACACCTGAAAACACAACCCACATGTTCTCCTTGTCTCTGGGATCAGAGACAAAATAATGTCAATGTTGTTAGGCTGAATTCAGACCAACAGTAGCCCTGTGTGAAAAAACACAGCCCTTTCATTCATCTGAATGGAGCCAGTTCACTGGCGCAACAGGGTTAAAAAAAATTGCATGGTCATCTGCAACCCGCTATTCCCATTCTGATTCATATTCTACACATCTATGTACACAGGAGGTGTTCAGGTACAGTACTGGGTTGAAGGTTACCCATGTTTTGAAAGAGCTCAGAGCCCAGTACGCAGACTTTCATGCTTAAACTGCAGGAACACAAACTTTGGGCCTTGTTTGCAGGCATACAGTAAAAAACAAGCCATTATTCTGCCTGTGTAGACCGCTGGATTGATTAAAATAGATCTGTTCCATCAGATGTGCCATATCATCTGTCCTTTCCATAGCATCTGCAGAACATTTCCCTGAACTGTCAGTGTTTTTATAACTGGACTGGGCCAACACACTGACTGTTGCAATGGATCGTGGAGTGGAAAAAGATTTGCAGGCGCACACAAAGGTAAAGCAGGAAAAAATTCCCACCATGACCCTTTAGGAGCTCTGTATATAACTCAGGAAGAACATACTCCAGGTTGATGGAACTAACTCTAATCAGCTGTTCTGTTCACATCTCGGTGTAAGTCAGCTCAGAGTTCAAGGTTAGAGTCAGAGTTGTCTGGACCAGGTCCTGGGATTATTGTGGGGAGTTCTCCATTTAAATACCCATTTTAACCTTGGCTAGAGCCAGGACAGGGCTGACCACTTCACACACAGTAACACAGTTACAGAAAGGATGAAACTATGGACATTCTCAGTGGAGATAACTTATTCTAATCACTCACATTTTCCAGGTAATTGAGTGGTATAGAATAGTCACTATTTTTGGGCCCTGACCCACATTATCCTCAGCAGTTTGCTGTGGTATGAATTTCATTCTGTTTGATAAGAAGTACACTATAATGGGACAGTAATTGAAGGAGGGTGATTGATGATGTAACTAGTTAATTTGTTGAGAAAGCAACAGGTTAATCAGATGCTCATGCAAAGTTTAACCTATGTCAGACCTTAGACATATTCTGTGGCAGTAAACGTATCTCTCCTGGCTGAGGTGCAGGTTACACATGGACTCCCTTCCCTGGTAGATTTATATGTGTTCTGACAGCAGGGGCTTCCACCTGCACAAACACTGTCCCTGACTGCTGCTCATTGTGCTAACAAGACCTGCAGCAGCTTCCTGGACACAGCCTCTCCACGACCTGCAAGACTCTGAAATCACACACCACAGGTAGCGTGTCTCACACACACACACTCACACACACACACACACACACACACACACACACACACACACACACACACAGTGCTACCACTGCTACATGAGACATTGGAAGAACTTTCTTTTTTTTTTTTTAGGTTTATATACGTTCATGCACCCTAAAAGTAAAAGCAGTTCACTGGTGAGTGAATCCACCTTCACTCTGTTCACAGTGTCATGCTGCACGGTGGTAGAAAAACCGCAAAATCCAGTAAAACAGATGTTTGGTTTTTGTAAACCATCATATCCAGAGAGTCTGTAAGGTGAGGCGGAGTCCAGAAGGTTTTGTAATTGTGGCACAATGTGGTGTTTCACCGTTCTCTTCCAGTCACAGAGTTGTTTACAGCTTATCCTAGCTTGGTGTCACTTTTCCTTCCAGCTGACTCTCCATTCCTTAGTAGAGGAATTCTTTTTTATTTCTGATCCTGGATGTCTGGACATAACTACAGAAGATTGCAAGGGGTGGATCACACATGCAGAACACAGCTGATCAATAATAAATCTGTAGCAGTCCAATTCAAGTATCTTCCATGAATATGTATACTTTTGTACTACATTATTGCAAATACTTTTTTGGTTGCATTCCTAGATTTTGGATGTGAGATTAACTATTGAGCTGACAGAGAACTCAGTATAGAGAAATGTGAGTTACTAATTGTGTGATGGGATGAAAGCTTGTGTATGAAACCTTGATGTTCTATCCATGGCCCTCCACCACCACCATGACCTCCAACGCCTGACTTTCATCTCTCCAAATGAAGGTGGTGGAGGTGTTTACATGCAGTCACTTCAGACTCCAAATTTTGCTCTGGTCCATCCTGTTTGCTTTGATTGTCCTTGAGATGTAACTGGAACTTGATTTCAGTCCACCTGTGGCAAATTTAACTGATTTGACACAGTTTAGAAAGGCACACACCAGTACATATAAGGTCCCACAATTCATACAGCATGTCAGGACTTCTTCTGCTCTGCTGTTGGACTCTTGAACACTACATAACACTGCTCTGTCACTTTAGTATGGTCACTTTAATGCTCCTGCTACCACCCACCTGTTGATTTATATTGCACTGTTATTACTTGTACTAGTTTGTACATAACCATATCTGGTATCCTGCTAACATAAATACATTTTTTACTTTATCTTATTTTATTGTATCCTATTTTTTATACTGCATGACTCTTATTGAAGTTATTTTCCATGTATGCACCAAATCCTCACCAAAGCAAATTCCTAGTAATGTGAAACCCTTTCACTTACATGGCAATAAATGTGATTCTGAAGAATCCAGTGGTCACTCTAACAGAGTATCAGAGGTCCTCTGCGGAGATCCTGCTGGAAAGACGATCATCTCAGCAGCACTCCACCTGTCACTCTTCATGCTAGAGTGGTCAGGCTGAAACCACTCTTGGGTGAAATGTATTTGGCAGTTAAAGGACTCTGAAGCCATGAGTAAAAAAAATTCTCTGGTCTGATGAGACAAAAACTGGACGATGGAGGATGAATGCAACCAAATACAAAGAGGTTCTTCTGCTCCAGAGTGCACACAACCTGAGAGTTCAGACATTTCAGCACGACAGTGACCTGAAGCAAACAATCAGGATAATGCTGGAGCAGCTTTGGGACAAGTCTCTGACTGTCCTTGAGTGGCTGAGCCAAAGCCTAGACTTAAACCCCACAGAACATCTACTGAAGATGGCAGTTTAGAGGATCTGTCATGAAGAAAGGCCCAAAGCCAGGCATACAAAGCTTATGGAGACTTACCCAGGAAGACTTGAAGGTGTAACTGCTGCCAAAGAGGCTTCTTCAAATTACTGAATTAAGGGTCTGAACACATTTGTGAATGAGAGATTCCAGTTGTAGATTTTTAATAAATTTGCAAAATTTTATCCACTAAAAATGTAATCTACAACACAGTAGTGTGTAAAAACTGAAGGGGTCTGAATGTTTTCTGAGGCCACTGTATGTCTGAACACTTACATAGTATGACAATGTAAACATGGCTCTAAATATAAAAAAATATGTTCTAAACTGCATGTAGAGAAATGTGGGACCTAACTGACAGATGGGTGTTTCCATCCCTAAGATTACTTCTGTCACTTGCTCAGTAGGATCAGACTCCTGCACACTGTAAAAAGTGACTTTTGGCCGGATGCTTGCAGGGGTCCTGGAGGTGTTAAATAGGTCATGGTGGGGAGCTGGCCCCTGACATGGGACAGAGGGCCGCCTTTAGGCTGCCTGTCTGCATTACTGGGACGGTGGAGGGGTTAGGAGCCGGGAGTCATTTGAATTGACCCACAAACACAGGTACACATCTGATGGTGTAGGCTTTTACACCTGTTGCATTTTAAAATGACAAACATATCCACATCTGCATACATGAATACACTGGACAGTGCTGGAAAATCAGATTCTCACACTCCATTAGTCTGTGCCCTTTCTGTTGGCCGGGCATAAATGACTAAACAGGTGTGTGAGTGTGTGTGCATGAAGACTGACATTGAAATGGCGAGGCCCTGGTTACTGCTCAGTGTTACTTTTTTTGGGTGACGAACTTGACAAATTCTTGGCCGTGGATAGAGACATCACTCTGTCATTGACACCCCACATATCTACCACTAACAAAATATCTGAATGGTCCACCACCGTCTGCCCTTCAACAATCAACTGCTTTCACTCTCTCATAAGTGCCTCTCTTCAGCTCCCTGACATTGCCGGTGCCACTGTCACTGTCAATTTCTTGTCTGTTTGGCACTCAGAGAGCTGGGTGCTAATGTCTTCATGAGTGTTAAAGTCAGTGAGGTGGAGAAACAAAAAGGAGAATCACTCCTGGTCTACTTTCATAAACCAGCATGTGGCTTTTTAAATGGAGACTCTGATCAACAGTCCATGATCAGTGCTGTAAAATGTTTTCTATTTAGGAAACAGTTCAGATACTCTCCCACAAGGTGTGTTGTGAAAATCAATGTAAGTCAATAGTAAAATACAAATTCCTAAAAAAAATACATTTTACTAGGGCAAAATGTGTAATTAGCAAAATGACAAGTGCTCATTATGCATTATGTTCCCTGTAAGTGCTATATTGATATCTATGTCATTTTTTGATTATTATTACCGATGCATCAACATGTAAGTAGACATTTTATGTGGCAGCTGGTTGAGGTGGTGCTATTCAAACACTGTATGCTGTTAGGTAGTTGAATCTATAATTGGGGTTGTATTTTACAAGATCTTTATAGAAAGTAAATATTATTTCCCTCTGAAATGTAGGGGCATAGAAGTATGACACAAGTATTTTTAAGCAGTACACATTCATAATTCAAAATGTTTGCTGTTGCACACTGATCAGCTGTATGCCAATCCATTATGATGACAATCCATTATGATTTAAATATGATATATTTAAATCATGTGGAGCCCTATTCACTTCCACTCGGTCTATAAGCCAATACATTCAGCACACACTCTACTCAAATAGTAAAATATTCAATGTTTCTGAAAGTCTTCAGGGGTAAACTTCCCTTAAATAAATTCTTCTACACTGAATATGAAATACTAAACAATCATACAGGATACGTGATGAACACTAAGTAAACAAACCCAGCAAGTATTACCCTTGCAAATTCAGATACACTAGACTAACCCATGAGAACATCTACAGTCAAGAAATATTTTTTAGGTCACTGTCCTGGCTCTGGTCCAACTGTATCGATCATGCCTCTGTGCCGGGTGCACAGGTCATTCCTTTCACCATTTCACAACCTCGGCCTGTTTTAGTTTTTCTCAAATTAAACTGAAGCTCCACTTTGAGCTTCAGTTTCTGATTGATTGGCATTCTGGAGAGGCGAATACATCTCTAGTTTTCATACTTGTCCTGGTGGAGCGGGAAACGTAAGGTGATATTTCACGTTTACGGCCTGGTTATTTCTCTCTGGCCTTATGTTACCAGAGGGCAGGGGATGCCAGAGGGTGAGGAGATTGACACGTGGTGTGTTGGATGGTCAGGTGGAGAAAGGAGGCACTAATTTAGTGCCACCGAGTGTCTATTCTAGGCCTGTTGAGATTGCATTTCTCCTACACTGTCAGACTCTCAGGCATCTGATGTTGTATAACTGCTGTGTTTACATGCACAAACTATTCTGTCAGCCTGTTTCTTTCTGGTAGACAACTACCAAGCAGAGCCGTGTGCAGGTTCGGTTAACGTCCCTTGGATTGTGGTGTGGGTTGACATTTGACTGTAAATCCTCTATACAATATCCTCCATTAACACCTACCTTCAGTTACTCTGACAAAAATAAAAGTGTTTTCCTTATTCAGCTGAATTCAAAGTCTGCAAATTGATTTTCACGGTGTAATAGAAATGCATTTGAAACATATCTCTCCACATGCCATATCAGTTGTATAATACTTCTTAGGCTGTTTTACTTCCACTCAAATCTCTATGCAAGTGTTTACTGTGAATGAGAAGCTAACCATAGAATTTTCAGTTTCCTCAGAAGCTTATACAGTGTGTAAATTCATGCTTTAAAGCTGCATTTACTATTTTTTTTTCTCATTTTCAAACTTGCATTCTTCATCCCCAGTGGACACTGACTCAAGTGAGATTACTTGAGGCAGTTTATCAGTTTATGTATCAAATATGCATAAACACTTCCCAATGCTGTGGTATTAAAAAGCTGATTAATGTCAGTTTAAAGTTTCAAACTCCAAATTATATCTGCACACTTTTCTCCAGAGCTGCTGAGCTGGAGGGAGATAGTCTGCCGTCCACTTAAACAGAGAGAGGGAATCTCCTGTACAAAATTTATTCATGGAAACAACAAGACAAAGTTTCAGGAAAAGAGAGTGACATGAATTAGACCATAAGAAGGATCAGGTCCACAGCCAGCCTCTAAAATTGTCACCAGAAACATGCCAAGTGTAGTGTCGTCCAATAGGGTGTCTACCACAACTTCGATCAGACCATGTCCTGTTCTGCATGTTGCTGGTAAGCCAAGCTGAGTTGTTTCAGTCACACTGTGGCTGCACAGATGTGAAGTTTAAAGCCTCAAGATATTAAAATCATAGGTCTCATTAAACTCAGTTATTTATGTTCATCTAAACCCCCCACACAGCAACTCAGGCAGTCAGATCAAATCTCCCTGGCGGTGCGGTGGTCGTGAATTGTCGTCTAAATAACAGCAGCTGTGAGAGCCTGGCAAGTCGGACTGACTGATATCTTGGCTAGGGATGCTCCCGGATCACAATAAAACTGTCACAGACATTTTATCATCTGCATTCTGTGCCCAGGACATTTCCACACATCTTAAATTTCCATGAGATGAGCAGCAAGATGGACACATTCTCATCTTGCCAGCTTGCATACTGTACATCCTCTCACACATACCTCACTCCTCTCTAGACTTTCACTATCTCTGTTAATAGCAAGAAGCTCTTGTCTTAAATGAAGTCCTGTCCAACATGTTCAGACACTTTTTGTGGTCAAAGGGACGGGGCCTCGACAATCTGTTTGTCTGACACTACAGTGTCTTGCCAAACTGGCTAGAATACTATCGAAACGGGTATGGATTTTCATGGTCCCCAGGGGAGGCGTCCTTTGACTTTTGCTTTTGACTTTCCCTTAACCCAGCACTTTGAGACTCAAAAGAAAGTGACAGCATTTGTTGTTTGTTCAAATCTATTTTCTGCTGACAAGGACCTCTGGTGGTCATGTGAATTATTGTGGACTTTAGTGTGTAAGTAGCATGATGTTGCTATTAGCACCATCAAACCTCCTGTTTGTTTGTTTCAATCCTATCATGAGAAAGTGATGGATATTGTTAATGCTATAGAAAGATTGTGGGTACGCTTAGTAAAAAAGGGAACGTTACTTGGAGATGTGTTATGGTACATGCCAATGCAGTACTTCCTGCGTTTTCAGGAAGAACTACTTACTGGGCATTTTGGGCCTGGTTTGTTTCCCATCTCTCACCAACAGTTAACATTTGTTTCTTTCAACCATGACTACAAGCCTTCCTTGGAATCTCTCATTTACAAGGACAATCGGATCAGAAAGAGTTTTAGAGGACAGTGACAAACAGTTTTCCGTGTTTTCATTTGGAGGGTTTGTTACTTTGAAATATGATAAGACGTCTCATAAACTACGGCGATGGCCTGCAAGCTGAATATTCAGTGTTCCCAGAGAACAAATGCTCTTCTTTTTGGTTACTGTCCAATCTTCTCTATAATGCCATCATTAGGCCAAAATGTCAGGGTTTGCTAACAAAATAGCTCATTATCTAACTAACGCACATATTGTCATGAAATTTAGTCAGAATACTTATTCTCCCAGGGGGTTAAACCTTTAGGTTTTAGTGATGAGAAAACAGTTTAAAGTTTCATCTCCACTACTCTTCAGACTCCATGTATAACATCATTGTCACGAACAGGTGTGGTTTGGTCTTTCCTTCACTTTTATATAATATTGTGTGATTTAATGAACATTGCAGCTTCCAGAGGGCCTCTAGCCTGAGACTTGTGTTCTTGTTTGTTCTTCCCTCTGGCTCATCATCTCCATCTATTGCTTTCTCACCCTGTTGCCACAAAGGGAAATTACCTCTTGTGACATGATACCTAGAACATGGATAATCTGAGGGTGATCCGACCCATGGACAGGCATGCTGTGTAAATACTCTTAATATGGATGTTTCCTCAGTCTGCCAGCCAGGATAGAGTAGATGCTGCCACTGATATGACAGCTCTGTACAGTCTGCAGCCATCCTGGGTGGGCGAGGCCGGCCATGGTTTAACAGGATAATCTCCACGACAGGCTCAGCCCTTTGTTCCTCTTCAAAGGATCTTTGAACAAGAAATATCCACCTCAGGTTTTACAGCCAGAGTTTAACCCCTCAGACAGAACAGACAAGTCCCCTCACCAGAGACCAGTATCCACAGTCCATTAAAAACTCTCAATGGCCAGATGCTATTTTCACCTCTGTGTTTTGGCTTTTTTCAGTTTTTTTTTTTTCTCTTAGGGCTTTGATGTTTTTATCACGACTAAGACAGTTAAGTGGCTCCATTTGTGTGAGCAAAGTCATACATACACATGCATACTCATATGGTATATGGTACTTATATAGCACCTTTTTACCATAGCAGTTTATACATTGCTTTTCAATTTTGCCTCTAATTCACACGCACTCACACCCTGACATTGACAAAGCTGCCATGCAAGGTGCTTGCCTGCACATTGGGAGCACCTGTTTTGTCCTCTTTTCTATCAGTCTGTCTTGTCTGGCCCCAACTCTCTTTCCTCGTCCCTTTGTTCTTCCTCTGCTCCTCATTCCCTCCAATGAAATCTTTATGTGAGGTAACCAAAACTGTTGTTACGCTGGCAGAAAGAAAAGTGTGTCCATCACTTTTTATGACCCTGATCAAAAAGAAACAAACAGTGATACAAGGTATCCTCTTCAGTAATATCCTGCAACACATAAAAACTCTTTAAATTAACTTAATGGGCAAATGTTTGGTTTAACATCCTAAGATAATGTGGCAATTAAATTGTGATCTTCCGATGAAGGGCCCTGAAACACAACCTTCTGGCCTCCAGAGATATCGGTACCTACAACAATATTCAACAATTACAAAGATGAGTTTAAGCTATTATATCGTTACACATTAAGCGTTATTATTAGAGAAGTAATTTTTTTCACCAACTTTTCCAACCTAACTTGAGTAAAATGTGGAGAAATTTAATAATTTAATCTCTTATACTGACACTACTAACACTATAAAGGTGCTTCATAGAGGTGTGTATGATTATCAATCAAAGATAGTCCAACAATATCAGATGAGGCCTTTACACACAAAATAAATGTAACTGGACATACTAAAACTTTGGCCCCTTCAACCTCACACATTCCCAAATATTGTCACCTTTCCCTTGTTCAGTTGTTCATTCCTGGTGGTGGGTGTATGTTGTACATGTGTTACATACGTTGACATACATACGCGTGAACACAGTCCCTCTGGCCGGCCCAACAGAAGCAGGGCTACATGTCACCATGACACGCAGACTAATGCAGGAACAAATGGGACATGGATTAAGCAAAAATCCTACATGGGATTCCATTATGTAGCTGTGGTCTTGATGGAGACCAGGCAGGTGTGCTGCAACAATGAGCTCTTTTACATGCAGAAGTGAGAGCAGTGAGTGTGGCTGTGTGTATATATGGTGTACGTGTGTATCTTGGTATGTGTGTATCTGTTTGACCAAATATCCTCAGCAGTGCCCTAAATATGATTTGATGAGTCTACAAAGAGTTTGTTTAGAAATACAATTTAAGTTTAGAATTAAACTGAGAAGATGTAACTCTGGAAGAAATTTTTCCTCTTGCAAGTAAAAGGCTGAATTCAAAAGTAATTCAACACACCCTTGCTCAATTCAGTGCTGTTGGGGGGGGGGGGGGGGGGGGGGGGGGGCCCCCTCCCCCACCCCCCCTTTCTTTTCTGTTCACTCCTGCCACACCCCCTCCACCAACCTCAAACAAAAAAAAA
>JBBMJY010000025.1:23186415-23221596 GCA_037833715.1 Toxotes lorentzi
TGTGTGTGTGTGTGTGTGTGTGTGTGTGTGTGTGTGTGTGTGTGTGTGTGTGTGTGTGTGTGTGTGTGTGTTTTGCGGGTGACAGAAATCATCTGTCCACCATTCCTGATATTGACAGCATGGGACATAATGGAGAAAAGAAAGACGGGTTGTTGAATGATGAAGAAGAACTGTGGAATATATCAAAGAACTGTTTCCAGACCAGCTTTAAATAATTAGATACAGATGTTGATCAACTAGGGAGCAACCAGTATGGCTCCATTGGTACCAGCACTGATTAGCTGTATTAAATTTGACCATCTTGACTCGACTTATCCTTTTCAAAATGTACAAGTCTCTCGGGAGATCTTTACCTGTTGTAGGTCGTGGAATTAGATGTCACATATGACAAAATTACAAATTTCAGTGTTATCAAACTGAGTGTCAATAACATTTTTAATAGTATAATAGTAACATGTTTTAGAAGTTGCAACAATCAATACAAAATATGGCAGTGGGCCATGGCCATTGACAAATACACATTTAAGAACCATGAACCCACAAACTCACCCTGGTAATGTACAACGACACATACCTTTCCACAAGATCCAGCATGGGACTTTATGGAGATTACACAACTTATCACACTGTTGTTTACCTCAAAACAGAGTTACAATCCCTTTAGAACTTGCACCATGTACAATAGCATGGTTGAGGCCTCATGCACGCTAACATTATGTTGCTATTGCAAATGAGAACCCAGTGGTTGACGACTTACACTAAACTTCCAGGACACTAACTCCAGTAGTGTGGAAAGCAAAGCATCCACTTCAGATATTTTCACAGTACAGATTTCACAGATCCACAGCATCGGCCACCGTTTGAATCTCTAGGTTGTCCGCACAAAAAACAGTAACAAGGACCAAGATGCATTTGACGGAATACCAGCAATCTCCCTCAAAACTACCACCTTCTGATCATAGTCTGCAATGGCAGGTGAAACCCTGGCAGCCAGCCCTTATTATTCAAAAAAATGTTACACTCAAAAGAAAACAACGCACACATGATTTAACATTTCGACACTCTTGTTATTATCAGGTCCATATTTGACTTTGTTGTGTTAAGTGCTGAATAGTAAATGTGAACATGATTAACAGTGTACCTGCTTAACATGAGCATGTTACTCTGGTTAGACCATTGTGACTGAAATTCAGTTACTTATACAATCAAAAAGTCAGACAGGGATTATGGAAACTAGTATTTGCTAAAAGCTTCTACGAGCCTTTCTATAACGATGGCTCTGGCACACTGAGGTGATGATGTTTTAATGTTTTGAGTACACACTTCTATCAAGGGAAGATAGTGTCAACTCACCAAGCATATGCACTTTCAAAAAGGATGGACTGCTCTCATTTGCCATTTGCTTGGCCCTGAAGATCTGATTTAAGCCACGTCATCCAATTTACTGACCTCGGAGGCCATGTTTGTGCTGTGATTATGAGACGCCCAAGAGCTCGGTGAGCTTGGTGGAGGAAAACTCACACAGGACAGATTCATTCTCCACTGGAAATTAATGTGGCATTAGCATTTTTTTTTTCATTGTTGTGGTTTGTCTAATTGTCTTGCATATTTAGAGCTGACATTTTGAGACTGTTCTCACCATAAAAACACTGTCTTTATGTTTGTTCAAACACTTAAAACCTACGTTTACTGTACATCCTCCTGGCAAATGCCCTCGTGTAGTTTAACAAATAATGGCCCTCTTCTCTTCGTACTGACTGTGGATGTAGTGCAATGTTCTCATACAGTGAATCTGTCCTCCAAAGAAGTACATTAACATTCATTGTTTATTTCGAAAGCTTAAAACTAATGTTTTCTTGATGAGAACCTCTAACCCTGACAACCTGATTCATGACCTTAGCATGAATCAGGTTGTTTAGGAAGGCATTGACAATCAAATCTATTTTGTTCCTTAGACTTGTTGAATACCCTGGTAAAAGTTGTAAGGTGGATACGTGGGCTTACAATGTGTGTGATTTTGAAATTAGACACAGCGTTCACATCCTAACAGTCGGAAACATTGTTTGGTTCTTTTTTTTTGTTTTGTTTTTTTAACCATAACCACAATCTTTTCTTAACCTTAGCCAAGTAGTTATAGTTGGCTAAAAATAACAAAACCTTACCCATAGAGGTTGCAGATCAGAAAACACTGGTGTGAGTATTTATGGCTTCATGCTAAGTAAGAGCGTAAACCTTCGAGTCAGTAAAGCAGTGTTCTTTGTGGTTACTTCTCTGATGAGATACTGTGGATTTATGCATGAATTCAAGAATCTCTTTAAATATTTTACTGACATGTTTGGTGACAAGTGAGAAAATGAGAGAAGACGTTCACATATAGAAGCCTTTGTGGTGATGTTTTTTTTTTCCCCACACATTGCACAGATCACTATTCGTGCTTACTACCCACTTCTATTTATTCCAGACAAACCAGATATGCAAATTGAATTTGTGGGTTGGAGGAGTTTTTGCTTGAAAGAGCCACTGGATGCTCAGAACTGCACATTCAAAAGCTTTCATGAAATGGCTATAGGCTAAAACACCACTGTACTTGTTTGATTAGTCATTTGGTGAAAGTTATTTCAAACATGTCGAACGTCCGATTTATGGCATCATAGAAATAAAATCCTATGAAAACCAACTACATCTCTTCCAGCATGTGGATAAGGCAGGAAGTGAGAGCTACGCAGATGGGAATGTTATAGCACGTGGGTGTTTTCAAGTAAAATAAGCTCTAATTATGCTGTACAGCCTGAGGCGGTAGAGAACAATGCAGGACCTATGGAGGGAGATAGCATGATTTAAACACTATCAGCTGTGCTCGCACTGTCAGCTTATTCAACCACTGTTTACACCCCAAAGCTGGCCTCTCTCTTCAAGTCATTGTCAGTCTCCCTTTACCCCTCTTTATCTCTCCCTGAGAAAGAGAAGTGTGGGAGAGTACATATTTACCTTTGAAAGGTGGGCGATTTCACCATCACTTGGTAAACACAGGCCTCGCTGCTATCAGAGGCAAACACAATTTATTGCTCACAAAAGCTACAGCATAAAGCATCTCGAACAAAAAGGAAAGAAATGACGGAGCAGAGAAAACAGCTGAATAACAGCACAATCCTGCCTCCTGACCCTCAACACCAGTGAAACTTACTACCGTGAACTGGTAAATCAAACAGTTACCTGGTGGACAGATAACAAGCTACAGCTCAACCTCTCCGTAACATCAACGGCAACCCTACCTCTGTAATTCACTCTCATGGGACCTCGGTACAATAAGGTGGAGCCAATCCCAGCCGACTCTCGACAAGAGGCAGGGTACACGCTGAACAGGTCGCCTGTCTATCACAGGGCTGACATATAGAGACATATAGAGACAAAAAGTCAGACTGGTGGGGAATCCAGGTATGTACCTGATCCCCCTCTGGTGGATTCCCCGCCAACCAGTTAGAACTGAAGAAGCCTTTTTGATTAGAGGTGAAACATCTTAAAGAACCTCAAGAAGTCCAGTTGCCTTTGTATAGCTTTTGGAAATACCATTACCTGGATGACTGAGAATCTTCACAGATGCCCCAAACAAGTTTTTTTTTCTTTCTCTTTTTTTCTTTCTCTCTATCTGACAACGTTCTGAATTACAGTGGCATGAAAAAGTATGTGAACCCTTTGGAATTACCTGGTTTTCTGCATTGACTGGTGATAAAATGTGATCTGAGCTTGATCTAAGTCACAAGTATCTCATAGTTTACAATGGTTTGTAGCTCTTCCTGTAGCTGTGGATCCGACCTGCACAATGTGCATGTGGTCTTTTGGACCAAGGATCAAGATCATCATCATGGTCTTATGGTATCTGGTATGAACGGCTCTCTTAAGGTCATTCCACAGCATCTCTATTGGTGAAGGCCTGGCTTCTAACTGGGCCACCACCAAACACAGCATTTTTATAGCTTGAAGTCATTCTGTGGTACATTCACTCAGCCACCCTGACATTATCCTGTAGAAAACCTTGATAAACTTGGGACATCTTTTTCCCCCTGATGATGGCGAGCAGTCCAGGCCCAGAGGCACGATGTTCCCTCCACAGTACATGGTGCTGTTCTTCCCAAACATCAAGTCCACCAAACATTTTCCCAGTAGCATAATAGAGAGTCAAGCTGCTCTTTGCCAAACTTCAGGTGTACAGTGTTTTTTTTGTGGAGAGCAACAGCTTCTTCTGTGGTGTCCAGCACTGGCCACCATGCTCCAGGCAACCATGCACCATGATTTAATCTGAACTAAATCTTCTCCATTTATAGACAGTTTGTCTAAATGTGGACGGATGAATATCTAAATCCTTTGTGGAAATCAACAAATTTTGATTGTTGGTCTTCTGAGATCTGTTTTTTCTTTTTCCTGAAACTTTGGCTTCAACCAAGGAGAGATATTCTTCCTTTAGACCTTTACCTGTTCAGTGTTGATTAGACCTGTGTGACCTGACCTCCCAGGGTTGCCTGTGATATCATTAGCACCCTGTAAGCAGTAGTTAATAAACCCTGTTCTACTTTATTAGGACTGTCAGTGACAAGGCATGAAGCAATTAGTATGAGCATGTTACTTCCATTAATTACCACAAGTGCTGAACATTTAAGAAGACATCAAAGGTCAGACTCATTATTGAGGACAGTCTTTAGTGTCAGCTCCGTTGTCTCCTGCTTATTGTTTGTGCCCTAAGATGAATGACCCCTGTCAGGACAAACACTGGTATTAGAGTATTTATAAAGAGACAGAACCTATTAGGGCAGCTCAAAAAAACCCCAAACTCTGACGGGAAGATTAAAAGGCAAGATCAGTTAAACATTAAAAGGAGGAAAGAAAAGAAACAAAAGCATAAAAGTTATAGCTGTTATCACATCTTAGACTACTTCTCTGCATTTACAGTTGTAGCGTTTTAACATGGAAGACAGCTTTTGAGGTTGTTAAGTCAGTCTGCTCAAGTGTAAAGTCTGGGGTTAGTTAACACATACACACAGTAAGAGAAAGTGATAATCCTCATCATATCAGAACAGTCTGGGTTTGAAACATGACCAGGAAGACTGTTTACTCAGCTCTTCATATTGTAGATGTACTGTTAGTTTATCTGTTTTCTGTGTGTGTGTGTGTGTGTGTGTGTGTGATGAGATGATGAGCTTGTGTGAACACATGTATACCAAGGACTTTACTAAATACTGTATCACTTGACACGTACACCGTTTGCACATATTATAACAAAAACATGTTTTTTTTTCTAATATGTAATGTATGAATCTGAATATTTGGATACACTGCACTGTCAACAAATTCCTCAAAAACAACACCAACAATATGTTAGTCTGTTTCTCGATACTTTATGACTTCCCTGACTTCCTGTCTGTGGCTCTCAGCTTTAAGCCCATTGGGTCCTTTAAAACCAATGGGCTTGAAACAGCAGCTTACAAATATATAGTTTCCCTTTTTAAAAAGCCTTGTTTTCTTAAAACAGCTGGCCACTGTAGGTTTTAGAAAAGGCCACTCAAAAAGAGGGAAATACTGCATGTGTTCATTAACATTTCCAGCTATTGATTAATCCACATTTAGTGCCAGCTTGTGAGCAAATGGCTTTCTTCACATCAAAAATACATGGCCTTGCAGTTTTACATGTGTGATTAAGTCTATTGTTTTGTATATATATTGATTTTCTAGTGTCATTGTTTATTTATATTTTATTTATTCTTCCATTGCTTCATCCTGTGCAGCAGAAACTGAACTTTTTGGGAAATGATGTATAAGTTAGTTTAGTTTTTATTAAGTTGATCGTTATTAGCAGGCTCTGTGAGCAGAAGAAGAGCTATTCTCCAACACTTTCACCTCTGGATATTTTTACAGTATCAGCCTGCACTAAACTTCTCACGCAGAGGTCATTTTTTTGAAACAGAAGCCTGCCTGGATAGACAGGCTCTGCCCTCCCACAGGTTTAATGGGCTCTCAGTTGGTTTTATCCAGCTGAGTTTCTCTACGGGTCATTCATACAGCCCTCAGACTGACAGGGCCATTCCTGCTCTTCCTCCCCCTTCTTCCTCCTGACCCACCGTGGTGAACAGGGGGGCGGGGTTGTCATGGCAGTTAGGTTGTACTGACATCTCTGGGTCTCAGGAGACACATGCAGAAACATTCATGGCCTTCAGATGCTTATTGACTGATGAAGCCAGAGGCACACACACTCATTTATAAACTACTGTGTCTGAAATTATCTTATCTAATTTTACAGATTGACAACAAAGCAGCACTTAGCTAAATAAATCACAAAGGGAACTGAAAAAAGAAAGAAACACCTCATTTGACCAAATTAAATTTTGGCATTGGTGGTCACGAGCAGGCCAGATCGTTGAAGTGCTTTAGGACTAAAAAAGCCACAAGTGCAAATTCAAATATGTATGTATGAAGTTTTTTTTTTCCTTTGCAATTTCAAATTTCTATAAAGTCTTTTCAGTGTCTGTTATAATGGTCACTTTCTGATTTCAGTGTTTTCTTTTGTCCATTAAATCAAATCATGCATTAAATCATTAACTATTTAAAAACTATAATTAAAAGGACTGAAAAAGAATCTCCCAGGAGCAGTCTGAGTGAGTTATTGGTTGCTGACCTGCTGTGAACATGGATCAGCCAGTGGGGCTGAGCAGATTCACTTCAAAAGTTTGAAGCAGAATCAGTTGGTTTGGTGATAAGTCAGTCCCTGAGCTGAGGGTCAGAGGTGAAGAGGTCAGTGAGAAGCTGGGAAGCAGTGCTTGCTCAAAGATATCTCTCCACAAAAACTATCCATTCGTGTACTTTTCAAACTGTATTTGAAGTCCTCTGCCTTCACCCTGAAATGATTTTCGATCAGATATTTAAAGCTGTATTAACCCATGTTGTTATATATATTTATATATATTGTGCAATGTGAAAGGGGTTGTTATCGCAGCATCCCAGCACCAAACAGCAGAGAGACAAAGTGAAGCAACCAGATGGTCAACGTGGTGTTAAATTTGACTGTTAGCTATGAAGAGTCTGATATTTTTTAATGCACAGATGTCTGGATATTTCATCTTCATAGTCCATCTTTTATTGTAGCTTGTAGGTCAAATTATCTTCATCCTGATTGATCCAGAAACGAGTAAGTTTAAGTTTAAACTTACCATCAACAGCTGTAATTATATGTTGAAACCAGTTTGCCTCATACGGCTGAGAATGTATCTTAGCTTGTACAGTAGCCCAGACTTTGATAAGGCAGATGAACTTGTGCACACAAACCGTAACAACTGATGTGTTTGGCAAATATTGCTAACGGTGTCTGAGTGACGACGGCAAGTGTGCAGCACATGGAAGAAAATGGTTGCCAAAGCCATTTGTTGATCCACCTCGCTGCCTTATACTCATGTGTTGCCATGGAAACTCACTGCGCTGTGGCATCATGAGCTGTCTGGTCAACCGATTCACTGAAGGAAGCACGGGCCTTTATGCCACGTATGCGACCATATGGCAGTGCATGTGCATTCACAACCCGTGTGGGAAGTCACAGTCTGGGAAATAAATGTCAACAACAACAGAAAACAGTCCATTGGGTGTGAATGTTTACAAGAAGACACTGGCAATGAGAGCTGAACATGCAGACAAAGAAACAGATGGACATTATGGGCTGTGTTTGGTAAGAACCAAGTGTTTTTCATGCTGCTTGTCTTCATACCTACAAAGTAAAGCCCTGGCACAGATGGACAGTCCTGCAGGAAGTCAGGAAGTCAAAGGAAACCATTGCTAACTCACCAGGATTCATACAAAAAAATAAACATTTTTCATGGCAAATGAAAATCAGGAGACACCAACGCTCACTTTATATATTTTGCACATCGTAATGCAGCTTTAACTCATGTGTGTTCTGTATACCTGTATACAAATAATCCAGCAGCAGCACTAAAACATTTGAAGCAACTTGTTGCTGAAATAAAAACACAGAGACGTGATGGTTTTAATTTCTGAACAGAACCAAGTGCCTTTAATTCTTATTCATAATTACAGCTGCTACAAACAATATTTTTCATATAAACAATGAATCAAATGACTGTGTGTAATGTAAAAAAAATACCACTTAGTACAAAAAGACAGAGCTTCAAAAAAAATGGTCTCATTTATAATCACAGTCCATTAAACCAGGCTAATGTACTTGGAGCATGTGCTCACCACACAATCACCTGAAAAGGACACAACCCAACAGTACCATCAGTACCAACAGCACGCCTCAGTGAAGGTTTGGGAAGTGTTTGACATCAGTTTTCAACAAAAAATGAATGTACTTGTTTGCAAACAGCAACAAACTACTAAATATATGATTTAGTTCCACACTTTCACATCAGCTGAGTGCATCCATTGACACAGCTCTTTCTACACTGACACACTGCTCCCACTTGGAGTTTGGTCTGCAGCTGTGCAGCTGTGGCAGACTGAGGATGGACGGTTCTGCATCTCACAGAGTCTGCAGTCTGTGTGAGGCCATGGTTGGGGTTTAACATTGACACAGTCACAGATGATGCATATTTTCATGATGTTGTATCGTTTGAAATTCAGCTTAAAGGTTAGAGCAGATATTTTTACGACTTGTGAAAAAAAACAGAAAATTCTTAAAATAAATAAGAAAACAATATATAAAAGAACTGAAGTGTGTTTCATCTGTAACTTTAGGCCTTCAGTCAAACTTTAAGTTTTCACTAAATTTTCCACGAATGACTGGAAACAGCTGTATGTACTGTTATATTAAAGCACAGTCAGACTGTAATAATAATAATAATAATAATACTTAAAGCTGTAACAATGTTATTAATAATAGCAGCAGCAAAGATAGCAGAACCAACAATAATAATAAGTGTCATCTGTCTTTAGATAAATCAACCAAAATCTCATAGACTCTGTCACACAGGCGGCGTTGACGCAGTGACGTTAGGTCTTTGTTAACACCAGATATGTTAATAATATAAAATAACAATGGTTACTACTACATTGAAAACAATGCTACTATCTCTAGAATTAATGCGGATCGATGCTGCATCGAATTAGTACAGTGTTAAAAATACATATACATGTATTAACTTTCTGCAGATTGCAGTAAGTCTTTAACCAGGTGGTATTCTCTCACTAAAGTTAAAGACCTATTTAAGTGTACTCTGCCAGCATCTGTGTCTGCTTTGTGTTGGACCAGCTCGGAGCTTCAACCTGCCATGTTACCTGTTTAACGTGGCCACTTATGTGTCTTAAGCAGAGTAATTCCTGGGACTCAATGAACAGCTGACCCCAACAAAGAAACTGCACGGCCAGCAAAACCACTTCAAGCTGGTAGTGTCAGTGCAGGGCGGGTCATTATGGGAACTGTTGATTTAAGCACTTTCATGGAGTTTTATAAACTCAGCTTATTAAGTTTATTACAGTTTCATTTTAGGAAATACTGAGTTACTGAAATCTTTACATTTTTTAATTAGGTGTGACTTAAATTAACACAAATAAAATTGAACAAATGAGTTTATTGATCTGTATTTAAAATCAACATTTTAAGTGTAGTGTGAACTGTGCCAGTGAAGGGCTTTTCATGCTTTAGATGAAATAATGATAATTAGTCATCGTGGATACAGTCTTTTCCTGCAAACACAAGTCTAAACAATAATTAAAGATCTCGTCTAGATTCACACTTATCACTCTGTCCTGTAATTTCCACTCTGCTGGGTCTTGTAATCCCTGCTTATCCCAGAGGAGCACCCCACCACCCACCCTCAACCCCAACCCCAGCGGTCTGGTGGCCCCCACGGGGCAGGTTGGTGGTCCTTGGCTAGTGTTTGTGAAAGGGTCCCAAGCTGCCCCGCACCGTGGCAAATGAGGCGCGTGACTCATCAGACCAAACATGGGATTAGCTGGTAATGATCTGGCAAATGGTTTTGAAATTGTAATCATCTGCCCCCTTGCTGGATCTGCAGGGAGAGAGGAAGAGATGGGTGGAGTGACAATTGAGAGAGAGAAAAAGAGGTGGAATACAAGAGAAGGCAAGAGGAGGACAGTGGTAGAATACAGCTCTATACAAACCAACATATATCACACTTTCAGATGCACCAGTCTCATCTCTGGCAGATCATTTAGCTCCCATGTGTAAAATGTACTTAAAAAATTGTACCTCTATGTGCATGCAATGTCCAACAGTACAGAACTTAACTCAGTGTTAGCTTGTTTGTGCTCATATTATAGAAAACAACAAAACAACACAAAAAAGTTAAATCCCTATTTTTGATCTTTGCTGCCATCTGCAGGGAGCTGCATAGAAAAACATGCAACCCTCCACGCTGTAGTTCCTTGTCAGCTACACTGTGGTCTGGGTAGAAACAACAGAAACAATGACCAATAAAAACTGCAGAAATCATGAAAAACTAAGAATGAAGCAGAAGCAGAGAAAATTAGGAGCTTCCTCCTGAGTTAGGAGATGAAGTGAACCATGACACAGTATCTGCTCAGCAGATAAATTGCTGTTAAAGCTGGTCTTATGAAAGCCTCTAAAATCAAACATGTGAATAAGCTTAAGAAGTCGAGCTGTTCTACACGAGCACAAGACTGTGTTTCTGAGGTTATTAACCAACGGAAATAACAGTTTGTACAAATGGACATAATAAAGTGTGTTAAATGAAAATATCTTCAGCTGTCTATGAAAGCCAGACGTTCGTTGGGGCCTCTGTGGGACTGTTATTGTAGTAATAGTTTTGGTAAATGTGTGTGGAGTTCTGAAGCTGTAGCTAAATCTTAATTCAGATTCGAAAGTGTACTGAGATTTCTGAATGAAGAAAAGAAACTGTAAAACAGAAATGAACTTGATGTGTGAATTTGTACACAAATCTTTATTGTTACAGATTTGTGTACACCATCATTTGTTTGAGGCCAACTGAAAGTCACATACACCACAAGGCCCCCCTCTTCAGCTTGACGTATTTTCCACCACTGTTTTCCACCAGTGGGTTTCCTGGTTGCTGCAGATGTTTCCTGCCATGACAGGTGACCTTCTGGTCTTAACTCCAAGCAGGTGCCTCAGGAGTGGAGGTTTTGAACATGGTACAATCAATTTAAATCCCTCCAGGACTCTGAAGAATCCAGGGGAAAAAAATCCTTAGGAGATGGGAATATGAAGACCTTGCAGATGGAGATCTTACATTCATCCCTTTCCAGGTTTCTTTGCTGGTTCCCATGAGAGGTTTTAATATCCCCCAGCAGAGCTACATATGGAGCCCCCAGATGGCACCCAGAGACTCCTCGAAAGCTGGAACGACTGAAATCCATAAAACCTTCAAAAGAAATCCCATAAGCTATCTCTACCACAAGCAATGTTGAACTGTAAGAAAGGGATGTGGAAATCAATATTTATATTATCACATGATTTTATTAGATTTGATGGAAATAGGCAACACCACATCACAAACAGATCAAGACTATTGTATAAATAAAGTTGTTAGACTGTTTGCATTGTTTCTGCTAAATAGTGCGTATAGCAGCAAACTAATGAGACAGCTTATTGACTGATTCTGTCTGACTGTGATTCATGGCGGAAAAAGCACAGGTGTAATTAATAACACTGGTAACCACTGTAGTCCATATAGATGAGCCAGTTCCAGGGCTCTGTACTGTGCATGTTGGATCACTGAAGGACAGGGACACTTAATGAACCAGAGCCATTGTAATGCTGTAATTCCCACCTGTGCTTTTCCTCCAATGACAGATCAAAATATCTGCCACAAACAAAAAGGTCTATTAGATGTTGTACCTGTTTGTAACTCTTTTCAGACCATGATTATTAAACATAACAAACGTGCAGAGTCCTGATGAGGTGCACGTGTATCTTTATTGTGAAGTCAGAGAACTCTTACCCATGAATCCTCTTAGCAGATTAGCCTTTCAAAAGTAAACCCTTCAGTTGCCATGTTGGAAGTGAGAGATGTGCTGTGTTACAGTGTAAATAAACAGTACGTCCAAGCTGTGTGAGATGCTGTGTTTTCACAATGTCAGATCAAAGCCAGAGAGATTCAGAGGACGACGATGCTGACAGTGACAGTGACTCAGGTGGAGAACGAAATGCTTCATTTATCACTGCTGCTTTCAACAGTTTCATCTCAGGTGGGTCTCTAGTTTTTTTTCATGTTGGTAGAAATAACCACTACTAGTGATAACTTTGCTCCATTTTAGTGTCTCAACCACGTCAGTGAGCCAGGAGCCCAGGAACTGGGACAGCTGAATGTAATGCAGCCATTACTGCTGTTATTAATTAAACACCTGTGGTTCTGTTGCTATGAAGTGTTAAAATACCTACAGTGGTAGAAGCATATTTGGACTGTCACTGTCAAAGCAGGTCACATTACTTTACCAATGTTTTGTAGCTTTTGTAAACACCGGAGTTGTTTGCAATGTATGATATAAACACTAGAGGGCAACAGATAGGCAACGGAGGATGGTCGCAACTTGATGACACAATTTGTTGACTGTCGTCAGAATGAGCGACGATTATTGTAGTCTTTATGTGGCGGAACCTCAAACGCAGAGAGTTAGCTCGCAGTTAACCCCTAGATATCAAGCAACGAATGAATCTGCTTGTTAATTATTTAATCAACACGTTAAATATTAATTTTTATCGGATTTTAACATTACGATGTATAACTTGCTGTTATAAGTAAGACTGTCGCTACGTGATGTCTTGTTAGCCTAGCTTAGATTAGCCTTGCGGCTAAGCAGCGTTGCTCAACACAGTTATGTGATAGCTGTTGAAAGTTCTGTGATACAACACGGAAGAACTTGTATCGGTAACACCTAGCTGTCACTCTGACTACAGAACTGTCGCTCATGTGTTAATGTGGCGAACTGCCGTTGGTTAAATAGGTTTTCTTCGAGACTGGGGCTGCCTCCGAAGCGTTCACAACATGTTGAACATTCCGACCCAGTCCTTCCCGGCACCGCGCTCCCAGCAGCGGGTGGCACCGTCCGGTCAGTCCGGGAGGAGCAAGGTAACACTGCAGCCACAGCAGCTTAGAGACAGCTCTTCTCACTACAGAAAGTTTACCCAACTAGTTTTCAAACCCTGACAGCATGAGGCTGAGTTATATACGTACTCCATAATAATAAGGAAGTTCATGGCTAAATAATAATAATAATCAATAATCAACATTAGGAGTGGGTCTCAAATAAAAATTAAATCAACATAAATAAGCGGTATGTTGTCAGTATTCTGTAGCCTCTGCAGACTCAACATGATGCTGTTGTGCCTTCACACATTTCCACATGAGCATAAATAACGCGCTTATCCTCCTTTGCCTGATTAGGTGGCCCTAAAGCCTGGCCACAGTCTAATGGACTGGATCCGGTTTTCCAAGAGTGGCAAAGATCTGACTGGTCTCAGAGGACGACTGATTGAAGTTACACAGGAAGAGCTCCAGAAACACAACACAAGAGATGACTGCTGGACCTGTATAAGAGGTGAGCCTGCGGGGTTGACATGGAACAGGGCTGGTTCACACTTCAGAGAAACAGATGAGTAACCTGCTTTGTAGCCGTAGTACTTAGCAGATTTGGAGGATACCTAATGTCAGTTAAATGACACTTGATCCCACTTTAGAGTGGAAGGGAATGAATGAAACTGGGATGCATTGATTTGCTACTTAAAACGAATGTGGGCCAGGGGAGTAAAGTGGGAGGGGTGGTGGGGGTGGGGGGCGGTGGTGGCGGCAATGACTCTCCCCTGTTTCCTACCTCAACAGGCTACACCAAGCTTCGAAATTGGCCTTCATTTTGAAGTGTTGTGGCTGCATCATGCACCCTTTTGTTGCTATGACAAATTCTGTCCACAGACAGACAAACACCTGTCAAAAAAAAACTGCCTCTGCTTTAGTTTCTTATACAGGACCACATTTTGCACGTTGACAGACACACAGACTCACAAGGTGGAAACAATACTATCCACGCTGTTGTGGCTGGTAACAAATCACCATAAAGTGTTTAATATTTTTCGTTGCAGTCACTTCATCATCAGTAAACCCCAGTGAGCTGGTTCCACTGGAACCGTAGATGCCTCATGCCATAACACCACCACCACCCTGTGTGACAGATGAGATGGTGTGGCTTATGAGCTTTTCCTTTTTTTTCTTCATACTTCCATGACATCCAATGGTTTCACCTGCTCATAACACCTGCCCACCTGCTCCACGCCTCTTGCAGTATCAGTATCCATAGCTCATACTCACCGTAACTTTGACTGGCACAGAATCTCTTCAAATCAAAACTGTTTACTATTTACTATTCCAGTAAATATTCACTAGTCCAGTGCCCACTGCTGCAGTTTCTGTCAGCAGAGGGCACCAGATTACTATATACACAAAGCTGTTCTTCTCTCTCTATGTTTTAAGGCATGGTGTACAATGTTACCCCCTACATGGACTACCATCCTGGTGGAGAGGAGGAGCTGATGAAGGCAGCTGGGATAGATGGCACTGACCTGTTTGATCAGGTGTGGAAAGTCATAAAGAAAGTCAAGCACCATTGTTGTCATGTTACTCTTTAAAGCTAAAGGTGCAGTCCTCCACCTCCAGGTATTACAGTCATAATAAAATGGCTTTTTCACCTTGATAGTTAAAACAGTCTGAAGTTTAGAGTTTGGTATTTCTGAAACATAACTCTGAAGTTCATTTAAGTAAAAATCTGTTTGGTATAGTAATGGGAATGGCTGCTGAATGGTTACATTTCTAATGGTCCACCAATGTGCTAGTAAAGATATTTAAGCAGCTTCTCTGTTGGTGAGTCTTACTGAAGGCCACGTTTTTTTATTGACAGCCATCCATTGTTAAAAAGTCTAATTGAAAAGGTTCTAGATCTGTGAAAAGTTGTGATATATTGTAATCTAGTTGTAATATGTTTATTTTTATTTAAGTTACAAAATCTGTATTCATGTTAGCTTTCGTGTGATTGTTTTTTTAATAAGTAGATTTTAGTGTCAAACTGGGAAAGAATTTGCTTCTGATAAAAGATAGAACTCTTAGCTAACAAATAAAAGCCCCCTGCTTTTCTTTGTGGCTCACTCAGGCCAAACTAAAGGTTGCCTGTAACATGTTTCTGGGAAAGCTGAGCAAAAGTGAAAATAAGCCCCAGGACCTTGGGTGGACTGGAACATGTGTGGTTTTGGCGGCCTTGTGGGTGCTTCAACGTTTGATGTAGTTCTGTAGTTCTGTGGGTGTGGGCGACTTGATGGCGACATGTGTTGCTATGGTAATACTGTTTGTGCACAGGTCCATCGTTGGGTGAACTATGAGTCCATGTTGAAAGAGTGTCTGGTGGGCAGGATGGCCACTAAGGCCACCACAGTTATTAAAGGTACGCACTCACACACACACACACACACACACACACACACACACACAGCCTACAGTGTTTGTGCATCAGTGTGCTCACATGCTGTATATGTAACCTCTGTATCTGATCTGCAGCTTTACCTCCTCTGACAATCTGATAAGATACTGTGGCTGTCTTTGCTCTTAAGCAGCCCACAGCAGAGAGCAGTAGAGACTGTACTGTCAATAGCAGCATTCCCACTATTGAAGTCGCTATAGGTTTCATTTCTTTGATAAAATAAATGCATGGCCTGTATTTGTCAAGCGTCTCAGAAGCCCTTCCCAGAATCTCACTTATAGTTCAATAAGGAGGAATTACAAAATGTATTAAGCTAAGCTACAGAGAGAGTTTTGGCAATTAGACTTCATCAGTGTGATGCATCTTCATTAAGTATAGGCCCATATGCAGACAGGAGATAGGACAAGATCCCCAGAGTCTAAGCGCCGGTACTGGTGGACGTGCCGGTACTGGTGTATATGATTGATGGAAACCTTGGGATAAGTGTCCCTGGACACCATGAAGGTTGTGGTGATGTTGAGGAGGAAGTGGGTTGCTCAATAGTAGGTCTGCAAGACAGAATTGCAGTGATATTTAATGAACAGCGTCCAGTTATTGATTATTGGCTCGAGGAATGCAGGCAGAAAACTCATTGGTCAGATGACGTTGGGATTGTGAATGGAGAAATTTGACTGTGGGAAAGTGGAATTGATAAAAAGCAAACAATCAGGAGTATATAACCAACTTTAACCCACAGAGGAACAAGCTTCATTTATACGAGGTCTAGAAACAGTTTCAGTTCAGAGGAGGACTGAGAGTCAGCTTTGTTCTTACTGTCAGCAGGAGAAAGTGTAACATCACTGTGTTATGACACTTTCTGAGTTTTAGGAGACAGTGGAAAACATTGAAATTCAGAAAACTGCACAGCTTACCTGTGCTACTTGTGTACAGCCAAATAATACAGGTAACTGTGTTTGAAAAAAATGTGATGTAAATATTGATGCTTTAGGCTAATTGATCAGTTGTGGGCCTTGATCACAGATCTTTAAATAAACAAAGGTATCTTTGTCAATAATTGTTCTTGTTAAAAATTTATATCGTATTTGTATAAAAAATTGTGTTGGCATCAGTCCCAAAAACCCAGCATCAGTCAGCCTATAATTAAAACATATTTACCTACATACCATTTGTATCAGGCTGTAAGTAAACATTGAGAGGCTGTTGTGGTAGGACTAAATGATCACTATCACAAAGATGCGTTTTTCTAAACAGCACCACTCAGTTGACTTGAACAACAAGGGAGAGATTTTCAAACATTCCCTGCTTGTACACTGGATTGCAGAATGATTGCTGTGAGTGGTCCATAAGACTAGAAAAGTTGTGTGTAAATGCAGTCTTTAATGACAGGTCTAACCTGAATCCAGGTCTTTGTTGCAGTGATGCTTTATATTTTTCTTCTCAGCTGCCATGCCTCCTCCACCACTCACTGGCCTCGCCCCACCCGTCCCAGTGGCTCCTCCCCCAGACAAAGACTCCCGGCCTCGGTATAAAAAACAAATATGATGCACACAGGTCAAAGTTCAACACATTTACACATAAACAATGACATTAATATCTGCTGTCTGTTGTTGATGTAGGTACGACTGGTTCCAAACTGATGTGACTGTTCATCTGGTCATTTATGCCAAAAGAAAGGTAACAAGTCATACACCCATCCATGAGGTGCCTACGTCAGTAGTTGAAGATGACGTATATTCACATTGGTTTTTCTGTCAGATCCCCAGCTCAGGCTGCACCATTGTTGACTTCGAGGCGGGTGTTCTACGACTGGAAGTGCTGCTGGGGAAAATGTCCTACATGATACATTTATGTAAGTAGAGTTGTGGTTTTCTACATTTTATTTTGCTGTAACTTGAGCTTTGAGAAGTGCTAAACAGTGCTGTATAAACAACATTTGCTTGCTTGCTTGTTAGTGCCGGGATTAGCTATTGTTTTAGAAGGTGGTCATCCAGTGAAGTGTGGTTTACCCTTTTTGTACCTTATTGTGTTTTCCTTTCTTTACCTAACTTTAAACTACTGGGATCTTCCGAGCTGGTGCAACGAAATCTCGTTCCTTGTACGTACCGAAACTTAAAAGCGAATGACAATAAAGTATCTGAATCTGTTGATAAGGTACAACTTAGTGTCTATGTTCCCATTAGATTCTATCATTCCTGTCTGACGACAGCAGAACCAGTACATGTATAGAGTGAAAATCAGTAGAAGTTGACAGACATCAGTAAACAGTAATATCCTGAGACTACTGTAAATTAGCAAGTGTGTACAATAAATAAATCAATCTGATAATCTGAAATTAAATCATGGAAAAACTTGCCTCAAGGGGTTTATACAGACTAACCCAGATTTAGGTGGCAGAGATCTAATGTTTAGAAGTCCACATCTAGCTGAGTTATTTTGTTTTACTTTAGCAGTGGTGGTTTTAATTTTTATTATGGTGTTATGAATAACTCCTCTTCTGTTTTGATTTGATTCATTTAGATGGTTGCAGGGGCAGACGCTGTCTCTGAGGGGTTTTGGGGTGGGTGACTGCTCTAATGGAAGTGCAGAGAAGTGTGTAGGACTGCAGCTCCGGCCCTGTTTAGACCTGCATCTTGGGTGATCACAAGTGGTCAGATTTAAATTCATTCCTAAAAGAATGTGGCTGTTTTTGGCTCAGACCGTCTCCAAATGTGGTCTGAGTCATTGGATCTTAAATCTGTCCTCAGTGTGTCTTGGGTGTGTTCACACCTGTACTTAGAGCTGTCCACTTGTGTTCAGATCACCCAAGATACATTGATGACAGGGGTCTGTCATCAACAGACAGGGGTCTGTCATCAACAGCACAGAGGTGGAATCTGAATCTATAGCAAGCAGAAGATCCTTTACCGCTTCAGTAAGTGCAAGGTCAGTGCAGTGACAGGCCCTGAAAGGAGATGTGGGCTTAAAGCTGCTGTAAACTGTACACCTCAAAACTCACCATAGATCTTTGGAAAATTTAGCAGGTAATAGGTTTCAGAGCCAACACCAACTTTGACAAAGATTCCTGAGATATAGTCTCAAAATTTGTTAAAACAGACTTAACCTTTGACCTTTGACCTCCAAAGTCTACTCCGTTCGTCCTTGAGTCACAGTCAACATTTGTGCAAAGTTTGAAGACAATCCCTCAAAGGGTTCTTAAGATATCACATTTGCCAAGCAAACCGTAAACACGGTCATAGTGACCTTGACCTTTGACCTCAGTCCTCCAAAATCTACTCATCTACCACCACTGCTAAAGTAAAACACTCACTTTGACAGTGAACAGTTGTGCAAACATGTAGAAGAATCCAGGACGGGCAGTGGCGGACGGACAACCGGAAAACATAATGTCGGCGATGCCAAGGCCGGAGGCACTATGCTGTAAATCATGTAATTCCAAAAAAACATCTTTTCGGAGTTGAGTGTTTACGTCCCTCAGGAACCCAATACAAGAGTCACTCGTGTACTCTCCATCTTTACAACAGGTTTCCCAGAACAATAATGAACACATTTGAAATTGTAACAGAGAATTAGCTCCAGTTGTGACAAACGTGAAGTACTATAGCAGAATCGAGACGCGTGTGCATGCGTTCAACAAACATGAAAATCTGCTGTCCCTTGAAGATACTACACTGTGAGCTGAAAATTAGTAATCCAGAATGTTACTCCTGTAAGAAACACCCCCATTTCAGAGCTCGTGGTTGTCAATTGTTATTTACATTGTGTCACAGAGATGTTGATTAAAGCTGATTAAGTTTGAACTTTTTAGACTATAGTTTCTGTTGTTTTTTTTTTTTTCCATTGGACAAGGTCCTGACACCATATCACCAAAAATGATTGACTTGAAAGTGTGTGATTACGCAGGGGTACACTGTAAATGTAAACAATATTATTGTGATGCACACAAGATTGTGTTTGTGAAATCAGTGTTGTTCTCATACTCTTTCAGGTTTAGCTGATGAAGTTGAGGGAAATGTTTCTGGTAAGACAACAGCCTGACTCAACAAAAAAGTCTGAAAAATCTGTGTCAAGGTTCATTGACTTGCTCTTATTCTGAAATGATCGTATCTTCCACAGTACACACTGCTTTCTCAGTGGGAAAGATCCAGGTCAGCATGCGCAAGCTGGCTAAAGGAAAATGGACAAGTCTCGGTCAACCACAGGAATTCCACAACACATTTATACGCAAAAAAGACAGAGGTGAGATCCAGGATCAAAGAAATCAGAAGTCCAGTTGTGCTTTTGTGGGCTCATCTCAGTCAGATCCACTTCCTCCTCCACAGTCTGCATTGTTTTTAATCTTTCTTCAGATAACGTTTTATGTTTGCTTGCTTATTAGGAATCCAATAAAACGGTGATAAATGAGCCTACATCACTCATGATCACTCTTTTCAGCTCCCCACTATCGGGATTGTGTGTTGGTGTCTAAGACTGAGGTGAACCATAACACCCATGTGTTCAGACTGCAACTCCCACGTGGGACCGTCATGCATGTACCTGTTGGAAAACATGTCTACCTCAAAGCCCTCATTCAAGGTAAGGAACCAAGCAGACAGGCCACACTGTACTGAATACAGGAAAAAGCATCTTCTGTGTTTAACAAAAAACCCACTTAACCTATTGAAATAAACTGTATTGCATTTTGTAGAAACAGCTATTCAGACTACCATCACTGATATACATGTGGGGGACAAAAAAAAAAAAAAAAAAATAAATAGTGCCAAAGTGCAGCGTCCAAAATGACCATAAAGTTGAACAGCATGATTTGGGGCTGCATGTGGGCCTGGACACCTTGCCGTCACTGACCCGAAAAAGAGTTCCCAGGTTTCTGGAAACTGACCCTGAACTTGGCTGAGCTGAAGCAGCTCTGTGAAGAAGAATGGTCCAGAGTTCCTCCTGAACGTTGTGCAGGTCGGATCCACAGCTACAGAAAGCTCTTGTTTGGGTTTTATTGCTGTCAAAGCAGGTTCCACCAGTTACTGAAGCCAGGGTTCACTTACTTCTTCCTCCAGCACTATTATTGTTTATTCCTTTGACTTAGATGAAAATCAGATGTCATCTTATTACCAATTGATGTAGAAAACCAGGTAATTCCAAAGGGTTCACACACTTTTTCTCACCACTGTTACACATCTGCACAGATGTTTGGAAGTTCTCTTTCCTGAGACACCCTCAAAGCATTATTAATACACTGATTGAAGCTCCTCTGAAGGAGCTGAGTGGACAAGTTATTTCATGTAATGAAGTTTTATTTATTGATTACTTTATTATCATTTTTGTCCATATCCAGACACTGAAGTAGTGAGGCCATACACTCCAGTGGATCAGAGCCTGACGGCAGCCTCCCTCCGCTCCTCACAGGAATCAGATCTCTACCTCATGATCAAAGTCTACCCTGATGGAGTGTTCACCCAGCATCTCAACAGCTTGCAGCCTGGTGAGTCACAGCCAGGCCATCACATTGTTTTTTTTTGTATGTGTGAGTATGTATGTGTGTGTCATATGAGGAGAGAAGAAAGGATAATGTTGGAGAAAGGCTCAGGTTCACGTCTGACATATACTCACTGAACTATCAGTGATGATAAGTCCTGAAGGCAGGGGATGCCGATGACTGCACAAAGGCTGATGGCGTCCATTTTCTCAGACAGAGCTGACTTGTGATTTTCAATTATCCAAAACAGAAATATCACAAAAGTTATTAACTTCAAGCTTTCTGCACAATGACTCACAGAGCTGACCTGTGTGTGTGTGTGTGTGTGTGTGTGTGTGTGTGTGTGTGTGTGTGTGTGTGTGTGTGTGTGTAATGAGAGCTGTATAACTCATCTCCTCCCACCTTAGGCCACAAACAAATCAATCACCCATCTGTTTTTGTTTGACGTGCACTAATTCAGTGCAGTTTCCTACCTGTTTTGAAATCCATAACTTCCTTTTAAATACACCTGCACTATTTACAGCTGCTCTTCAGAGGCAGAGAATTACTCATCTCCTCACATTATTTGGCTAATGCTCCCTCAAATGCGTATACATACAGGAGAGAGGCCCTCTGTGCTGCAGACACACACAATGTCCCGCAGATAACAGGCAAACTGCTGTTGCCATGCTGTTGCTGTTTGGATAAATAACAACCAACTCCTGGAGCAGAATGCATCATGAATGACACACAAAAGGCTGAAAAAATCTGGCAGTGAAGGAGGAAGAACTGTCGAGCCTGAGGTCTGTTGGTGCGCTTTGGTCCCATGATGCATTTCTTTTGTGCTGTCATTGTTTTAGACAAAGGCTCCTGATAATATGCACAAAACGGGAATAGATTCCCCCAAGAGGGAAGTGGAACCTTAGTTAGTGTTTACACTTTTACTCTGTGTACCATTATAATGATATGTTATTGGTCACTTGTCTGCTATTACCTTCTAGGAGACCATATCTCCGTTAGTGGTCCAGAGGGTACCTTCACTGTCCGCCCACTTCGTGATGTCACAGACCTCTACCTGTTAGCAGCAGGCACAGGTTTTACACCCATGGCTCGCCTCATCCAATTGGCCCAGCAGGAACTTGACACCATCAGGTGGGACCTATGAGAAGACTCAGATCAGGAGTGGAAACACTTCATCTAAAATATGTCTTATTGATATTAACTCTCATACAAAAAAAGTTCTCTCTCACATATACAAAAACGCGTGTTATTGTTATTTCTCGGTGTTTTACGTTGGTAAAACCCAAACTAGAAAGCCTGTTTTTCTCTCTGCAACTCGTGTCCTGTACTTGTCCTTGTAATCGACCTTCCACTGTGCAGTTTTGAGAAAACAGGTTTGTGCTGTGTGTTCTGTATTATGGCTTGTGTCACAAGGCTTTGCCTGATAAATTCCCAACATGTTTGTATGTTCTCAGAAAAACCAGGCTGCTCTTTTTTAACCGCCAGGAGGAGGACATTCTGTGGCGCAGTGAACTGGATGAACTAGCTGCTAATAATGAGAGGTACAGCTGTGTGTTTGTGTTTAAAAGCTTCTACTGCCTGTCCCTGTCACAACCCAACCTGCAAATGCTATTTATTATTAATTAGATAAATGAGATGATGGAGTGTACAGTACACAAGAATACTTCGTTAGTGTTGTTGCAATGTTGAAGAATCTTAAGCCAGACAGTTTGTTATATCCGGTCAGAGTCAATATGTGTCTGTGTTGTGTGTCAGGTTTCAGGTGGAGTACGTCCTCTCGGAGCCCTGTGAAGGCTGGACCGGCAAGAAGGGTCGGGTGGATGAGTCCATGCTCCAGGATTTCCTCGACAGGCCAGAGGGGTCCAGATGCCATGTGTGTGTGTGTGGCCCCACTGCCTTCACAGAGTTAACAGTAGGGTGTGTAATATAACTTTTATTATATAACCTTTGCGCTTTGCACTGCTCTGTCCCAGTGCTCAGAGAAACTAGTGCATCTTAGCAGATACTCAACAGCTCTGAACTTGATACTGTGTTCCAAGATGGCGCCCACAGCATGGATGTATGAACAGTGTTTTTATGGTTATGAAAAACCTGGAAAAGTCATAGAAAACAGTTTCATAAATGTTTCAACACAGTTCAGTGAAAATCACTTTTAAATGTGATCACTCAGTGCTAATGAGCAGTCAGTCTGGTGAGATGATCACAGGTGCTCGTCTTGCACAAACTGTAGCGCTTACTTCCTGTTACACGAAGCTTACTTCCTGTTACCAGTAGTCAGCGACTATAACTGAATATAGGCCCTTGTTATGAACCCATTATTATTATTATTATTATTATTATTCCTCTGCTAAATTTCTTGGGATGCTTGACAGCTCACGACAGTTAGTACACATCAGAACATGTGGTGGCATTAACACAGATTTCATTCTTCCTTTGCACTTAGCAGTTCTTTCCTTTTCGTTCATCTTTCAGGCTGTTGAAGCAGCAGGGCTTCAGTGAAGAGGAGCTCCATGTCTTCTGTGGCTGATGACCCCTCTGTGAAAACCCTTCACCCAGCTCCACCCTGTAAAGACTGTGTGTGCCTGTGAGTGAGTGAGAGAGAGAGAGAGAGAGAGAGAGATTTCAGTTCAGAAACTTGAGTTTGTGAGATGTGTATTTCTATGCACCAAGGACCTGATGATGCTGGAAGCATGAGCCCAGACAGTTTGGCCACTGTGTGGAGCAAAATCTATAGATTTCATTAGAAGTAGGTTTTGAGACATTGTAAAGGTGTGTATAAAATAAAAGCAGTAATATATACTGAGACAAAGGGGAATTAATGGGATAATGAATGAAGTATATGCAATATAAGCATAGGGTGAACCTGAGCCTGTCAGTGTGAATACTCACAGCTCTTACTGTTCCTGTTACATGGATGCAGATTCAGCAGAGTTCTAACCACCGCAGAGAAATAAAATACATGATGGTGAAATCTTTAATCAGTTTCCAGACTGTAGCCTCCTGTACATTAAGACTGGGGCAGGTTTCATTACTGCCTCTGAATGGAGTCTTGCCTCACATGAGTTTGACTTCAAGTTATCAAGTCGACCTGAGTCAATTTGTTTTACCTATTTAAGAGTAGCTGCACATCCTTTTGCTGCCTTATACACACTGAAACTTGTCTCTTTGAAGTGTAATGTCACTGCTCGGTCTGTGATTGTTACTGGTACTGTAAACAGCTAAATGATTTCAGAATTTGCAATCACATCCTGATGTTACACTCACTCAGAGTGGAAGGAGTGAGGGGGACATAACAGCAAATACATTCCAGATGGACAGTTAATGTAAAAATCAAATGAACATGGCATTAACTGGAAGTAGTGTCGCACACTGGATGATATAACAGCACGGCCTGCGGCACACAGCTGATCTTTATGCACTGAAAACATCCCCAGCTCAAAAATGAACGAGCACCTGAGCACTTCCTGAACCCTAACTAAACTATCAATCTACACTTCAGAGACGTTTTTGCAAATTTCTTAAAATTACAAAACTGAAATATCTCATTAACTATTCAGACTCTTAATTCAGAAGCACCTTTGGCACCAATTATAGCTTCAAGTCTTCTTGGGTAAGTCTCTGCAAGCCTTACACACCTGGATCTGGGCAGTTTATCCCATTCTTCATGACAGATGCTCTCAAGCTCTGTCAGAGTGGATTGTAAGCATCTGTGAACTGTCACCTTCAGGTCTCTCAACAGATTGTCTGGGACAGTCTGGGCTTTGTCTGGGCCACTCAGACACAGAGAGAGACTTGTCCTGAGGCCACTCCAGCGTTGTCTTGGCTGTATACCTCGGGTCATTGACGTGGTTGTGCTGAAAGTTGTTGAGTCACTCCAGCTTCTGGTTGTGAGCCCTCTGGAGCAGATTTTCTTCCAGGACCTCTCTGTATTTGGCTGCGTTCATCCTTTACTCATTTCTGACAAGTGTACCTGTCCCTGCTGCGAGAACTGTTTTGGAGTTCTGCCCAAAGAGTTCTTTTTTTTTTTTTGTCTCATCAGACCAGAGAATATTTTCCTTTTGGCAAACTCCAAGCAGGCTGTCATGTGCCTTTTACTCAAAGTGGCTTCCATCTAACCTCTCGACAACAAAGGCCTGATTGATGGAGTGCTGCTCTCATCCTTACAGTGACCTCCCTGACCACAGGGCAGAGTCCTGGTGGTTCCAAACTTTTCTTTTCACAGTCATGCTCCCGGGATCACTCAAAGCTTTAAACATGGTTTTATACCTTTGCCCTGATCTATGCCTAACCACAAAACTTTATTGCAAAGGTCTGCACAGAGCTCTCTGTGGACCTCATGGCTTAGTTTAGGCCCTGAATTGTGGGACCAAGTGTGTGCCATTCTGAATTATACCCAGTCAAGTTTGAGACATATGACCTCAGTTTGGAGCTCACAGTGAAGGGTCTGAATACTTTGTAAATTAGATATTCCAGTTTTTGATTTTCAATAAGTCTGAAAAAAATCTAAATGTTTCCACTTTATCATTTTGGGTTAGTTAGTGTAGGTGGATGGGCACTTTTAGCAATTTAAAATTAAATCTATAACACAGTAACACAAAGTGTGGAAAATGTAAAGAGCCACTGCACAGGGACACATGATCAGTGATATAACCCCAGGTCACTGGGTCCTGTTCACAGCTCTCATCAGCTGTGTCTCCCCAAGGTAAGCGTAGCAAACACGGGCTTGTTTTAAATCACCTTGTGCAGAGAGTCTGGCCTCTCCAGACTTTTCAGGGTCCCTTAATTAAATACTCCTGTTTGCTTTCTCATTATCTTTTAAAGGGCTTGTTTGTGCCGCAGCTTGATTCTTTTAATTTTCCGTGCGAACAAGATGAAAATTGTGCTCCTGAGCAGAGCAGAGAGTTTCTAAGGTGGCTGTCTTCTGTGTCCAGCTGTGTCTCATGCTGACAGCTCAGTTCTCTCTTTTATTCCAAACACAAGGATTTTACCTGGTGAAGACCCAATAGACACTGCAGGAAATGTGCCTGTTAGACATGAAGAGTAGCAAAACAAATACTCTCTCAGATGAAAATGTCACAGGAAGGTGTAATGAAGGACACCACTCGAGAAAACAAAGCCAGTTTCCTGTTAGAGATGCCAAATCACGCACAAAGTAAATCCAACATCAGGTCCAGCCATCTGCTCTCAGGTTTATTGAAGCTAGCAGTGTCCAATCCTGTGCCATGGGAAGACTTTTCATTTCTGCACCCATGACAAGCAGCTCATTTCACTCAGTGTGATTTAAACCAGGGAGGAGGAAGGAGTCAGTGAAAGGAGCTGGTTGACTGGAAGGAAAACTCTCTGTCACAGCATTAGACACCACAGGCTCAGAGAAATCTGTTTTACTCTGTGGTTGACTGTTTATTAGGGGTTGTGTACTTTACGTATTTAATATGCTACATACTGAATCTCCACTGATAACTTTGTGTCATTCTTTCATGTATAAACTCCAGCTTTTTTTCACAATGTGTGTACTGATGTGAGACTGATATACAGTGATATAGTATATCAATATATATGACTATTATTGGCCTTTCATTAAAAACCTGTGTGTTCACCACAGTCCACATTTGTAAGAGAGAAGTTGCAGTTCTTAGATTTCTTTCCATGGTCCAACATTCTGGCAGCTTCATTTCATACAAACCCTCAGAATCCCACGTATACTAAACCCCAGCACTTACTGCAAGTTTTCTTCTAAAAAAAAGAAATTGCAGAAGGCCTAGCATATCAAGTCTAAATAAAGCTGTGTTTTCTTCTGAGCACTGTTTGTCTTTTGTTGTTTTTAACAAAAGTTCCTGCCAGTATCAGAGGTTTTATTACAAACCCTAGAGAAATCATTCTGAAATAACTGGGTTACTTTTGTGCATTCTTTAGAAGTATTCAAGTTCCCATCTTCTATACCACTTGATCCGTCAGGGTCACGGGGAGCTGGAGCCTATCCAAGCTGACTACAGCCGAGAGGTGGGGTACACCCTGGACTGGTCGCCAGTCACACAAGGACAGATAATCACACACACACACACACACACACTTACACCTAGGGACCATGTAGAGCAGCCAATTAATGTGTATTGTGGGATGAAGCCAGAGTACCCGGAGAAAACCCACGCAGGCACAGGGAGAACATGCAAACTCCACACAGAACAGCCCAGACCGGGGTTTCAAACCTGGAACCCTCTTGCTGTGAGGTGACAGTGCTAAGCACTGCACCACTGGACCTTAAGAAAAAGGCATTTACGAATCATGGAAGGGGCCTTGAAAAGAAAATAGATACAGTGCTTGCAATATAATTATTATTCTTAGAATACCAATACTAGGGAAGAGTTCTTAGAACGAGCGTTTCACAACAGCGAGCTATTCATCATAGTTTATTAATTTCCTGCTCAATGCAACAGTCGTGTCATTTTAGCTATGGCAGGAACAGAAAGGTGACTATGTCAACACACCTGTAAGGAATGATAATCAACATGTGCCAATAATTTGTCCAATCATGCATAAATCTATATACACTCAATTATCACTAACTCTGTATCTTTATCTCCTGATGATAACTTTGTCTTGACATGTGCAGGTGTCTCCTCATGGTCCCAGTGGTGTCCATCCTTGTCATGCAGACCATTTGCTGCTCTTCTAGTCTTGTTAATCAGATTAAAAAGGCACTGAAGGTCACCGTGTCTAACAATCCCCACTGGCATTTCTGATCTTTGTTTCCCTGAAGAGTCCTTTGGTTTAAGCACAAGTAAAAGCTGACTGACCTTTCAGTCTGGCATTATCATTATGAAACCCTGCAAAGCTTTTGAGGTGTTTATGGAGTTTTCCATATGCTTATCAGGCATAAAAGCTCCCAGGAAATTATGCTAGACTTCTTTCATTTCCTTGCCAAGCCAAATAACGAAAAGGCATGGCAGATAAAAATCACATCACTGGCCATTGGGTTTGATGATTTTGTGTACAAGTACCAAAGGAACAGTATATTTATACATATTTGTTCTTTCAGTAGTAAAACCTTATGACTGTCAGCACTCTGCTACAGGCAGCTGCTGTGACTGGAATGATCATCACTCTTCTTATTGCCCTCTGCATCGCTATAGGGCTGGCTCCAGAACTCAGAAGCAGTCTCATTGTTCAGTGGAGAGCAGGAGGGTTTGGGTTTATGTAAGCAAACTTATTCTGTGCTTATTGGTCCCAGTATGTTTAAAAGTTCAAGAACAGAGCTGACCGAATCTCTGGGACTATAAGGCTATCGTGGGTAAGGTCATGTTGGATTGTTGTTCATCTTGTGAGCTAACAGGTCAAGAGTTGTTTTCAGATGCCAAATACCTGAAAATATGAATATAAAGTAGGAGAGATAATGGATGTCCCTGTGGAAAAACTAGAAATCTCAGTAGTAAGTGTGTGGATCCTTCATTGGTTGACCCACGTTACAGATAGTGTGTTGTGACTTTTGGTAGCGATTCTTGTAACCATGGAAATGTAAGTCACAAAAAACTGCAAAACATTTCCCATAAAGAAACAATGGGAAGTTGTGGAGAAAATGATAAAACCCACCCCTCTTTGGAGCCTGAAGCCTTGTGATGCTCATGCTGAAAAAAAAATTGTTGACAGGACTTTTTCAAGCTATGAGGGTATTTATGATACCAAGTTTTGGCTTTAACGCTCTTATCTGCAGGGGATACAGAGCGGTTTGTCTGTGTATTTGTGATCTGGTCCAGAAGACCCACAGCGACTGGTGACTCAGCAGCATCTGAGCAGGAGCAGACAATTCTGGCTCTGAACAGCTGCTTAGATTAATTAACTCTTCAACATGATCAACACAGCTGATCATATAAATAAAGCTCTGATAGCCGTGAGGGTCAGGGTCAGGATCAGTCTCCAGGACATGAATGAAATCTGTGGTGATTCAGACATGACTGTGTGTCTGTGAACCTCTGTGATACAGATACTGCCATCAGTACATGTATTATCAGCCATAGCATTGCCTGAGATGTTAGTGGGACTATCAGTCCTTCATATACTCCTGGATGAGAGCTCCCTCACATCCACTATCTGACAGCTGATTATCTGACAGCAGCAGGCACATTCAGAACACACAGTAAAGTGTGCAAAAAGTGAAGAGGGCTGAAAACTCTCTGAAGCCAATGTACTTCATAGACAGTTGAGAAGTTTAATCTATAATAATGCATCATGATTTCTATAAAGATCAAATGTTCCCTTTTTTCTGTTTTGGTGATGCACCACTAAAGTATTTTAATTATACATCAACAGTAATCGGTTTCCTTCTGAAGCTCAGCACTCAAATGTTTTTAGAGTTCTGGTCAAAGCTACGGAAAAAGGGTTCATTAGCAGCAGCTTCTGTATGAGTGAATCATGTACCTGACCGGCTTTTTGAATATTGATTGCAGCTGGATTCAGCAGGCAGGTCTAACATTTCAGAGGGGGTCCTTGTAATGCACCTGTTTTTCCCCTAGGCACTCAGTTAGACAAACCCAGCTGCTCCTGAGCATGAGTTACGGAGGAAGAATAAACAGCCCAACAGCAGAGGCTGCCCTGCACAGGAGCAGTTACTCAGTCTCCCATCATGATTACAGCTCATATTGACTAAGCTGGAATGGACACACACACAATGAACACTCTCTCCACACACTGATGACACACATAAATGTCCAACACTTTATTTAAAGAAAATGCTCTGTTATTATTTATTATTATTACTTTTTCTGGGTAAGGCCTCTCTTTGCTTGCACAACTGTCTCAGTTCTTCATGACAGTCATATGTTTTTCCTCTGATGTTTTTCTTTTTCCTCATTATTTGCAGAGACTGTGAATAAATGACTGCCTGGATACCACTGTTATGTTTCATCCTCCTCACCCTCCATGCTCCCATCCCAACTTACAGGAACCAACCTGTCATGATATAAAAACATCATTTGGTTATAGGTAGGTTGTGGCAGACTCAATGAATTCTCTAACAGGTAAGACATACATGTGTACTGCATATAAAACCCGGAAAAGGCTATCCCCCAATGTTATTTAATCCATTCTTAGATAAAGACCATTATGGACATTCATCTTGGACATTGTTGTCATCCATTCAATTTGTGTGAGTGTGTGGCATTTCATAATATATAACAGATTCCTGACCCATTAATCAGAAGCATATACTGAACTAAGATTTGTTCCCTTTACCTTCAACATAATTCCAGCTTCATCTGGTTTATTCTGATCCTGAATGAAAACATCAGACTGTGTGAAAAGTGACAGACCTGGAATAATGTGTATGTGTGCGCACATTTTTGCAGTGTACTCTGCAGTGTGTGTGTGCAGCTTCATCTTTGAATTGACCTGAGCAGACTGAGCAAAGCTTTGGCTCACACAGACCGTCCACTCAGGACAAACACAGACTTCATGCTCTCTAAAAGCTGCCAGCTTCCTTTCCTCAGGTTTTGCACGAAGGAGCACGTGGAGAGGAGGGCGGAGAGCAGCGGCTCTCAGTGTGGAGTGTGTGTCGTTCAGTGTGTTGCTCCACGCGGCTGTGCGCCGTTACACACTGAGATGATGCGCGTGGTGTGAGTCAGAAGCTCGGAGGAGCCTCATCCTCTGTGGCTCAGTCTCTGTCCCTGTCACCGAGATGTCAGGCTCTGACGGTCCAAACGGCACCGGTGCGTCTGCAGCACCGAACTATGAATGGAGATACGAATACTACGACGATGAGGAGCCGGTGTCTTATGAGGGACTCCAGGCGCACCGCTGTGAGTAGCGCTTTATGTACTAGCTGACTGTAGGCTGCTAAACCTGAACCAAAGTGGCAGTGGTCTGAATGATCTGTGTCCTCTGATCGGCTCTCTGTAGCATCATGGGTTTCTTTCCTCAGTTTATAACTCCAGTGTCCACAATGCTTCATGCTGTGCTGATGTCATAATATAGATCTTTATCTTTACCTTTGAAACACTGGCTTCAAACCTCAGTGTCCAACTACACCACCAAACAGTATATCAAAAAGTTACAAGCAGCTCACATCTATTAACTACACCAGTGAAATGTTACACTGATTAATGTGTTAGTAATAACATATATAACCCAATAATAGAACACTCACAAAGGCCATTTTTCAACAGTGGTAGTACTTTTACTATTAATAGTCTTAGGTGCATTTTGCTGATAACACTGTTACTTAAGTGATATTTTCAGTGCAGTACTGGTGTAAAAGACCAAAGCGTGTCCCATGTCCACTGACTGAGCTCATACTGTCAGTGAGCGTATATACTATGTTATATTTCATTTACTATACTCCTGTGGGAACATGTCGGGCTATTGCACACAGTTTCATTTCATATTTGTATATCATTCCTCTCAGATCACAGTATCGTGATTACAAGGACTGAGATTTGTAATGAGGCTGTGCCAGACTACTGCACGTATTTACCATCATTCAGTGTATCCTGTCCTGTCTCTTTCATTTTGTAGACTCTATAGTGATTGGCTTTTGGGTCGGCCTGGCTGTCTTTGTCATCTTTATGTTTTTTCTGCTCACACTTCTGACCAAGACTGGAGCTCCACATCCTGAGTGAGTCACTGCAATTCAGCGCTTCACATCCTGTTTTACCAGAAACTTCCATGAAATGAATGACCCAAAACACCTACATGTAGTGAAATTAAAAATGCCAACGATTCAAACTAACTGAATGTCTTCACAAAGACTCATTATAGAAACTATAATGCCACATAACAGATTCAAAGATCATGTCTTCGTTCCCTCTGTTTTTCCATCCTTATGATTTGACATGGACTGACTGGAAGCAACATGAACAATGAATGAATGTTGAGGATAGAGTTGGGGATTTAAGTCTCAGAAGACACACATGGTGTATTTAGGATATATTTGGAATGACACAGCCTGGTTAACTATTTAAATATTCTGTTTAAAACTGAGCTGAGGGAGAAATTCCCTGCAATGGAACACAGACTAAATCCTAAATGCGTCTAAAAACCAGCATGGTATTTATACAAGTAACACAAAACATACATTTGATTTGGTTTTAATTTTGGCAAACATTTGCAGTAAAATGTGATAAACAGCCAAAATTCAACCTTGATGTTCCCCTAAACCTAACCAGACCTTTGCCATTTTCAACAATGATTTTTAAGAATTTTTCTGTGCAAGTGTCCTGCAACTGATGGAGCACTAATTTAGGAAATGATGCTTTGGATGGTATCAGAGGGTTGGGACAAATGACACATGTGGCCGTTTAGGTTGGAGGTCTTGTTGGTTTTACCTCTGTTTACCTTGAAATGTTAATAGTTTTCATTTCCCTGATAAATAACTGCAGTGAGAAAGGATCAATTTCACCAAGATTCATATACAAATCCACTGGCTATATGGGTGTAAAAGACCAAAGCGTGTCCCATTTCCACAGACTGAGCTCATACTGTCAGTCCAAACACTGTGCTGCGGTAGCTGCTGTCTGGTTCTGTAAATGCAGAAAATTGCATTACATTACATTATGTTGGCAGCTGAGGCAGATGGAGGTCAGGGTGGCTTATTACCAGCTCTGGTTACCAGAGCACCTAAAAGGAATGAATCAGTATTTACTCTGCATGGTGGATGGAGACAGCACATATGAGAAGAACTGAAGCCACTAGAGGAAAGATAGTGTTTACAGAGCCAACACCGACTGTGTATACAGGACTTTGATAAGCTTTCTCACTGACACTGTTCTTTGGTAAAACCGGTCCCTCTGGTTGCTTGTTTGTAACCTGTTTGTTCTCTGCAGACATACGTGTCCTCCTTCAGATGAATTGTAATCATTTTGATGATCCTCTGACTTTTCCCCTCGTGCCGTCATCAGGTTAAAATTTCACTTACTTTGGTTTATGACCAAAGATGTGCAACACACATGGCTTCCCCCTCAGCCTCAGCTGTACTTGAGCTGTGCTGATTAACATTATACTTGTTAGACTTTAGCATGTTAGCATTGTGTATCATAAGCATGTGTGAGCATGTGTTAACATGCTGATGTAGCTGGTATGATTGTGTTGTCTAGTCGTGGCTAGGCTCATGATTCTTTCTGAAATGTGTTCTTGGGGTTGAATTTTTTCTGAGACAAAAGTTGAGCCCTTTCTGTCCTGATGTTAGAGACATGTCTGAACTAGCCATAACCCCTGGACTTATGAATATTCAGTTATTTTTGTAGCTACAGTGGGATTTTGAATATAAAGAGTAATGTCTAGTGGAAATAAGGAGTCCTGTGACAACAGGAACTGTAACAGGAGAAACCCAAGGAACTGTAAAGTTAACTTGCTCATCAATAGCCTATATCAACTTGACTGTGACCTTTGAGTGTCATACCATTAGACTTTTTCATGTTAAATAACAGCTTGTTTGTTTTAAACCATGCTGTATATTTTTCCTGACCTTATTTTTTAGCTGAAGCACTGACATAAGTACAGCTACATAAAGATTTTAACATAGACTTGAAAAAAATGTGTATCTGTCCTTTAATGTCAGAGGAACAAACTCCAGTATGTTTTGCCTGGACACTGGTTAAAATGACAGAACACTGAGAGTGAGCTGCCATGGTCAATAATTCAATAGAGGATCAGTTACAGCTCCTCAGAGTACACTGTTCAAATCATAAAATGAACATACATTGCATTCTGTCTCTCTCTGTATCTGCTCCTTTCCATGTGTGCAGCAGTGGACAGCCATGTGAGAAGCGACTGCATCTGATTGGATACACAGACACCAACTTTAACAATGGAGGCCCTCCTCCCCGGCCTAGAGATCTGGACCCATCCAGCTCTCTCTTCCAGTGTTATATTACCAAGGAGGGTCAGGTGAGCTCCAGACCCCTGTGGATGTCAGCTGGTGGTATGGGTGGAGGAGCATCAGGAGGCTCCCACAGGAGGCAAAGCAGCAGCCTGGAGGTGAGGGACGGTTCCCTCCTCCAGGAGCTGGAAGTGACAGCTAACAGGACGGAGAAAGAAGCGATCCTGTTGGCCCACTTCAGCATCCCTAACTGTGTGAGCTCTGAGCAGAGCTCAACAGTAGGAGAGGGTGACCTGCTGCTGGGAGAGCCAGAGCTGCCAATCATTCTAGATGGGCGGGATGAGAGCGGCAGGAAACACAACAACCACAATGATTTCACATAGAGTTGGAGAGCTGAGAGCAGCTGCTCATCACATGGGATAACTTAGCCGACACCATTGGTTTGATTCCAATTAAACATGGATGGATGATGTGTTTACACTTCCAGACATTAAAATAGTCACTGATTAGTCACAAAATACTCTGACCAGCCCGCCCATGGATTCTGTGCTCACCAGAAACACTGCTTTGTCTTTAATGATGTGAAATCAGCTGCTGTTGGGTTTCGTTGAACGGAAAAGCTGCAGACTGGCAGCCAATCATGACACTCCATAGAGAACCACTGGCCTAACTATAGAAAACTGCAAGAGACAAACAACAACAACAACAGCAACAAAATATATTATATTCCTGTAAAACGCGTCACTGTTTTCCTTACATTTCATGCAGAAAAATAAGACACTGTGGTATTTTTACTTAAGTGAAGGACCTGAATTAGGCCTGCACCATTAATCGTATTTTCATCGTCATCGCGATGTGAACGTGCGTGATAAACACATCGCAAAAGCTGGTCTGAAATGCGGTAAGTTTTGTTTACATGTGCCATGCTTTCACACGCATGCTGACATTTGGCCAATCGGATGTAGCCCTGGTCACATGGGCCATGCATGCACACCGTTTTGCCAATCAGATGACACCCATAGGTAGCCAGAGGAGTAAAGAGAATGGCGGAGGCCGAAGAGCAGAGCGGTGGAAATGCAGAGGAAACACTTGTGGCAAAGAGAAATAGCACCTCAGCGATTTGGCCATACTTTGGATTCAAGCTAGAAGACGGTTTACAGACTCAGGTACTGTGCAGGACCTGCAGAGCGGGTAACAACATCTACAGGTAACAACACCAATCTCCATCACCACCTGCTGCACCACCATAAAGAGCTGCACAGGCAATCTAAGGTCAGTCAATCTAGAGCGCAAACGCCGAGCGGCAGGAAAGTAACCCGACCATGACATGCGTCCATCACAGCAGTTCATCACAGCAGTTCATCACATGCGTCCATCACAGCAGTTCATCACATGCGTCCATCACAGCAGTTCATCACAGCAGTTCATCACATGCGTCCATCACAGCAGT
>JBBMJY010000025.1:23221696-23255425 GCA_037833715.1 Toxotes lorentzi
CACTGCTGCTCTCTGCGCACAGCGAGCTCCGACCCGATGCGCGTACACACACAGACACACATGCAGACACGTGTGTGATATTGATTGACTGAGTATTGATTTTGAGCTCATCCTTCAAATTAAAATATTAATTCATATTATCTGTCCCATAACCCATTATAACAATCCATAAAGTATGACTTAATAATCGTTGTAGTTAACATTGTCTTATGTATAGCAAGTCATATCGTCATCGCAATAATGAAGAGTGTCATGGCACATTTTGCTCATATGGTGCAGGTCTAGAAGTTATCAAAAAATGTTCCTGTTCTCTGAGGCCCATCAGTCGTGTGTTGTGTGGACCGGCTCTGTTAATGTCTGTAGTTGTCTTATAGTGTGTATATATGCTCTATTTATTTTTGTATTTACTTTTGTACACATATTGTCTTCATCTGGATGTAAAGCACATTGTGTTTACTTGTAATGTGGTGCTTGTACGAATAAATCTACTTTACTCCGCCTTTGAGCCACAGTGTTTCACAGTGTTTCACGTTATCTACAGGTTACCGTGCATTGCTCTTCAGCCTTGGCAGCATCTGTATTAATTTGATAGCTGTACTGTGTACTGCACATGTGTTTATTATAATTGTATATTTCCCCTTTAAGTGAATTATGATGACATAATACCCCAGGGTTGTTTTAGTCTGCTGCTTTTGTTTGGTCCAACATCTCAGTGGAGACCAGTTAATTCATTTAATCTCATAAATACACTGCTGCTGTGGAGCCCAGGCTGGCTGTGTTCACCCTGCCCCCCCCCACCCCCAAGGGCTGTGAATGATTCACCAAAGAATATACTAAACTCTGCACAGGGTCATAAATGCCAGTAATAAACTCTGCTGAATAGGAACACAGGTGGTGCTGAAGTGTTTTTTTAAACAGCAGCTACTGGGAAGAGAAAGCTGGACTCCCCAAAACGACTGAACCACATTGTGACTAAACACAGGAAAAGAAGACATTTAGTTCACTGACATCAATGAACTTCAAATGACTTCTAGGAAATGGCTTGAAGAAATGACTTTTTGTGTGAAGTTACTTTTTATTGTTTTAGGAAATAGATTGGGTCTGAAACTGGTTCCTGATAAAGGAGGTTGTTTTGACTGACCAACACTGTCCCCCATGGAGGAATTTCTAAATAAATTCCTAATAATTGTTGTGACCCCTGAGCTTTTAGTCCCACCAGTTCCTCCTGGAGGATCCGAGACATTCCCAGGATGTGTAGTCTCTTCAGCCTATTCTGGTTCTACCATGGGGTCTCCTACCGACCCAGAAGGCATGTCCCATGTCAGACATATGTCCTCTGCTGCAGCAGTCAGTTGGCAATGATAAATCAGGTGCAGCAGCTTTTTGAATAAATATCCATATCCAATTTCTAACCCACATTTTGGGCCCGTCACTGGAACACCCTGAAATACATGTTAACACAAACATGCTGTTTTTAGCAGTGTTGCTTTTCCATCATTTTAAAAGGACAAACCTTAGTGTAGCGCTTTATTAAATATGATTTAACTGTTAAGCACCTAAAAGAAAGATGCAGTTGTTTAATAAATATTCCATTGGCACTAATATTATTAATCCTCTGCTTTAAGATTAAGGTGAATCTGGGGATTAAACTGTCCGGACTGAGGTTCTGAGATTAACTGAATACAATGATTCATAGTTATACAACACTTGAAAAAAAAACCCTTTATTTTCACTACACCTTAAATAAGTTTCAATAATTTAAATACAAAAGACAAAGTAGCTTTAGTATATGTATTAAGACAATCTGTTTTTTTTTCCCTTACGGAGCCACAGCTTCAAATGTTCCTGTAGCTTGTAGCCTTATGTCTGTTTGTCATGTAAACATGAATTATTGCTAATGTTTAGTCTGCAACTGATCTGAACAGAAAGAACTGTCCATCTCTCACACTGGCTGTCAAAGGGACAGCCCTTCACCTGAACCAAGTCTCAGGCTGAGACACTGACTATTGCTTGTTGTCTTTGGCTTCAGTGCACAAGCTTTCACTGGCCTCTATGAGTCAGATCTAACTGAGAGGGGGCTGTGATGGGTGGGGGGGCTCAGGAGGGGGAAACACCACTCCTTGTCTTTGAAGGTGTTTCAGGATGTCCAGGATGGAGTCGAGCTCCAGACGGAAAGCCTCCAGCTCTCTGCTCTTTTCCTGAGCCAGATGCTTCCAGTGCTCCACCTCTGACTGCTGATTAGCCTCCAGCACCTGCCACGACCCACCAATCACCTGCAGGCACAGTTACTGAGGTTAGATGGTGTCTCAGTTCAGTAAATTCTTCAGTGAAATACTGTACTGTACTGTATTTGTCATTTACGTCACCAATGACATCAATCAAAGTAACAGTGACAAAGTGTGCTTCAGTAAATAAAGGTGACGCTGAGAAGTGTCAGAATATCTGATGTGAGATTTTCCTGCAAAACACACGACAGACACTCACTGTCTGTGTAAGACTGTAGACTGTGTGCGCAGTATGTGGAGTAGGTTAAACGTTCAATTATAGTTTCACTGTAACGTTTGGGTGGGCACAGCACTTTCAACATCATGTGACTTTTCCAGGAGCGAGAAAAGCCCAAAATATCCCTAAAAGCACCTAAAAACAACTTTTCATAAAGCAGCAAGCAATTACAGGGTAAACAGTAAAGGTCTGTGGCCTGAGTACCTGCTTCAGCTCCTTCTCTCTGTGCTGGTGTCTGAGCTCCATGTTGAGGATCTTCCTCTCCAGGCCACAAAGGAGTTTCACCTCAGGGCTCTGAGCTTCTTTAGCTTCCTTCAGCTCTTTCAGCAGTCTGGTCAGCTGTACACAAGGTGGAAACAGAGACTTCTAACAGATACGCACTTATTTTGAAATAGAGATAGAAAACCCCAGGAACAGGTGTCAGATGTTCAAACTGATGAAAACTAAATCAGTTACAAATTCACATCAAAATTCCAAAAGTAGAGAAGGATTTTAGTACTTAGTGGCATTCAGAAGATGTTGGGACAGATCAAATACAGAAGACAGTGACACTCAGGCACCCATATCTGCAAATGTACTGGGTCCAAGTGTGAAGAGGTGTGGAAACACATCGCAGCTTTGAGTTACAGACTAGAAACCAAAATACCAAATGTTTCTAAATACTGATAATGAAGGACGTTTCTACTTTAGATCTCTGTAGAAAAGAATATTCCCAGCTGGTGTTACATCTGCTAAAATATGCTGCTAATACACTCAAACTCCCCCATTCCCTCAGATTTTCTTTTTCTTGCTTTACCTTCATTTAAATATGTTGCACATAGTGTTGTCATTTTATAAGAGCATTCCGATGGGTATCTGGTGCTTGGAGTCTATGTTTTTTGTGTGAACCACCTCCTGCTCACCTGCTTCTGCAGAGCGTTCTCTCGGGTCCTGGATATTGCCAGTGCCTCTTTAGCTCCCTGCAGCTCTTTTAGTTGGTCTTGCAAATGTCTCATCATTATCTGCAGGTACATGTAAAGTTTAAAGCAACAGAAACATTTTCAGGATTTCATGATGAGGAAATGAGCTTGGTTAGGTTAGTGAACCTCTACCTCCTGAGTGTTGAGCTTATTGGCCTGTTCAGCAACCTTAGAGGACGAGTGTTCCAGGGCGTGGGTGATCCGCAGCTGGTCTAACTCCCTGAGGTGCTCTGCCTTCATAGAGGACAGCTGCTCTGCAGACTGCTCCTTCAGCCTAAAACACCACATTATATCCTGATGTCCACTCACACTGGTGCTCTGCAGAAAATCGATTGATGTGTTTGCACAGACGCTCATACCTGCAGAGCTCCTCCTTGGCTTGTACAGCCTCAGCCTTTAATGCCTCCTTCTCCCGCTCACTCTGCAGCTGCAGCAGCTCCAGACGCTGCCTCAGAGCCTCGCTCTCCTGCAGAACCTCAGAGATGTGACTCCCTGTCAAATGGACACGACATTAAAATGGAATATCCAAATATAAAAATACTCTCATGCCTGTATAAACCCTGAAAAAGATTTTGGTCATTATAATTATTCTTCCTGTTTGAACTGTAGAGTTAATACATGGGTCTTAAAGATTTAAACAAACAGGATCATGTGTTTGCCTTTGATTATTTGATACAAATCTCTAATTTAGTAAACATAAATATTTGGAAATACCTCCAGCACAGACTCTGCCTCTTTTCAGAGATGAGATAGATACAGAGTTATTATGCAAGGAAAAGACATGAAAAGTGATGCAACCAAGACCACAGCTTACATACGTCTGCATTATCTGACATTTGGTGGGGGTCTGATATAAATCCAGGTTAGTGCCAGTTTAAGTGAGAGTGAGACTTGTCTCATTCAGCTGTTCAGCCATTCTGCCTTTTCTTTTGAATATCAGGGCACAGTATCCATCTAAGCATGTAAAAGTTGACCATAACAAAATGTCCACACCTGCAAAGACAGTGGGCTGGTAGGTCTTCTCATACTGAGCAGCTGGGAAAGTTTCTTCCTCTCCACATGTCTCTCTTGCAGTAGCAGAGCAGGGCGTCTTTGTTGGGCCTGGCTGCCGTTTGGTCTCTGTAGAATGGGTTTCTGCTCGTGGGATGGGGATGGACAGCATGCTCCTCCTCTCCTTCTGTAGCCTCTCCACAGTGCGGCTCAGCTCCTGAATGGTTCGTGTTTTGGCAGCAAGCTCGTGGTTCAACCGCTCTATCCGAACTCCAAATGCTGCCTCGGTTTGACGCTGGTGTCGGCTCGGACTCGGCTGGACCTGCGGGGGGAGGGATTTACACCAGTTTGCATGGGCAGGTAAGATTTGGCTTTGCTTAATCCAATTCAAGTCAGAAAAAATAATGTCATATTTCTCTATAAAGGTGGTGTTTAATTAACACACCCTTCATTGGCAAACCACAGACCAGTCTGTGACAGCATGCTAGAGCTGCTGTAACAGTGGGGCTAAAGCTAAGAGGTTTATTTCAATAGCTCCTGTACCTACCTTGTTTTTGAGCTGCTGCTGCAGAGACTCAATCTGGCTGTGAAGGGCTTTTTCTTTCTCTTGGTGGGTTTCCTTCAGGTGCTGTAGCTCCTCCTCCAGAGTTTGAACCTGTGACATCCATGGCTTTGTCTCAGCTGCTGAGTTTACTGCTTCAACCTGCTGTTTCTGCTCCAGCTGCTGCTCCAGCTCTGAGATCTGCTGCTCATAGTGCAGCTACGTGAAGCACACAAATGCACATCCAATTACTGGAAAACTCTTATGGAATTTCATGTTTCTTGTTATCTTTAGCATTTCTGCTTGTTTATTTCACAAACATGTTTTTACTGCCTTTAATCAACTCTCTTTAGTTCATATCGAACAGCATATGTGTGTATGCATGTATATTTTCAGTACTCAAACCCCCTCGCCTTTTGTGCTGTAGATATAATTTTAAATAAATCATTTTTGTCCATCTACACTCAATAATCTACAATGACAAACTGAAAAGATGTTTAAAATTTAAAAAAAATTCAAAAGCTCAAGCCTCATTTACAAAAGTATTCAGACCCTTAAATCAGCTCTTCATAGAAGCAATTACAGCGACAAGTTACTACATCACTGATGTACCTTAACTCTGTGGAACCGTTGTTCCATGGCCCTCAGACTGTGTTTGGCCTCTTCATCGCGGTTCTCCAGCTCTGCTTCCAGACGCTGAATCCTCCGCTCCAGCAGAGCAGTGATGCGACCGGGCGGAGACGTCTTAGCGGCGTCGGCGTGCTCCTCGCCTCCAGCACTGGCTGCGGCGTAGATAAGAGCAGGCAGGGAGTTTGGGTTTCTGTGTCTTAGTATCTTCTCCAGCTCCTTCACCTGGTAAAGAGAGAAAGACTCTTAAACTATGACGAGACATAAACCTGTGAGGGGGAGGGCCTTGTTTGTTTGTTGTGAGAAACCTGTCTCTGCAGGTCCTGCATCTTCTTTGTTTCCACTGATTTCTCTTTTGCCTTTCGAAGCTGCTCGCTGCTTCTTTTGCCCACCTCCATTTTCAGTTTTTCCACCTGAAATGAGGACAACCTGTTATCTCCAACACAGCACACAAGGTTAGACTGAGAAATCGTAAACTGTCTTTCCGCTCCACATTATAGCTGATACCACAACGTTTCTGCTCCTCTTACAGCTGCAGCCTCACACAAAACAAATGACAAAACACTACACCTCAGACACACTGAGAATTTGTGTTCAGCTCTTTAAAAAAAACAAAAAAAAAACTTGTGTTTGTAGCATTTAATATATGTCTAAGAGGAGTGTATTAAATTAGTAAGTTATTAATTCAGGCTGTAAATTCTTTTTGGGAAGATCTGGCTACATCGATAGCTGCAGATACACACTCGGGATCTGTACTTCAGTTTTTGTTTCACCAGACCACAGAATCATTTGTTTTCCTTTTCTCTAGCAGGAACAGGAACTGGGGGGAAAAAAAAAAAAAAAAACTAAACAAAAACTACACTGTTTCCCTGCTTAGAGCCCAGATTAATCCAGTGTTGGATCCCTGGCAGTTTGCATCCAAGCAGAGGAGGAGCACTGATGGTGCTGTTAATTCCACCAAACATTAAGTCTTGTACAAACTGCAGTGACGATTATAGAGAGGAAAGAACACCAGTCACTGCAATCACTGTATAAGACATCTGAGCTTAGAGAGGCACAGAAATGATCCAACTCACATCCTCCACTATGAGCATGAGCCCTTACCTTCTGGGAGGATGCACCTGACCACGTTCTCAAAATTTCTAAAAGCAAGTTTTCACTTCATGGGTTATTGAGTGTCTACTGATGGACAAAAATGGCAGTTTTATTCATTTACAATTCAATCTACAACAAAATAAAGTGTTCAAAAAGTTACTTCCTGAAGCCACTATAGATGTGATTTTTCACTTTTTTCCAACCCTACACTGTATATACAAGGTGACCCACTGGCTATAGTACTGTACAGGTTCAGATATGGTCTAGACTTGTGCAACGGTGGGGAAGCAGGTTTTGTGAGGAGGCTGGAAAACTTCAGGGGGAACCATGTATTCAAGAATGGATTATTCAACTAGGCAAGGTTTCCTTGTGTGAAAAAAAAATCTTGTTTAAAATGAAGGTATGGTAATTCTTAACTACATAAATACTATGAACTGATGTGATAACCCAGTGAAATGAAGAAGAAAGACTTTGTATAGCTTATCCTGAAGGTAAGTGAAATGAGAATTAGTACATAAACATCCTGTGACTGCGTAGCCTCACCTGCTCTTTGAGCTGGTTTATCTCTGCTGTAGCAGCCTTCAGTCTGCCAGCGTCTCTGTCCAGCAGATCCTGGTTCTCAGCAAACCACTGCAGCTTCTTCTTCAAGGCCGACACTTCCTCTCTGTGCTTGTCCTCCAATACACATATCTCAAAAGTCTTATCACCTGGCACATTTAGGATGGATACACGTACAAAGATCACTTATGTATATACAGTAAAAAAGATCTAAAGGTCTAAAAACTGGGATCTGCTTCTAATCTTTTAACATCCAAGTTTTCGATGGTCCTTGGATTTCAATTCCACCTCTAGCCCTGTCTTGTATCCAGTCTTACCTGAAGTGGAGATGGCCTTGGCTTTAGCCAGGTCTCTCTCTTTCTTCATCAGCTGTAGGTCTACCTCCAGAGCCTGCTTTTCTTGTTTCAGTCTGTGAATGTCCTCAGACAGCTTAGCCTCATTCCTCTGCACACAGACACATATTTTTATAAGAGATAAGTGATGGGGCTGAAACAGATCATCATTCGAACCGTGTTTCAGTGATAGTGGGACTTACCTGAAATGTATGTATTTGAGCTAACAAGTCTGCAATGCGTTGAGTGTGATCCATTAAACAGATATTTCCCACAGGCCTTGGGGTTTTACGCAGCTGCTCCCTGATGAATTTGGAAAATATGCCATAAAGGACACAAAAAACATGAAAACATTTAAAAACCATGTGTAAAGTTTCCTAATTGGGCCAATGTACTCTGAATGTACCCACCTTGTGAAATCCAGCTCACTCAGCAGCCTCTGGTTTTCGTTAAACATGGCCTCCTCGGTGGCTTTACTCTTCGCCTGCTGAGCCTTCAACTGCAAGTATAGCTTCTCATTCTCCTGTAAATTACCTTAGTTTTACTGTGGTGTAACATTAAAAAACACAAGAAGAAAAAGAAGAAAACAAAAAACGCGGAAAAAAATAGGCAACTACACATCCCGTAATTAGCATCCTTCTTTAGTTTTGGTGTTATGTGGTGCTTCAAAGCTGTGTCTTGTTCTGCCGGGTTTCTGTTTATCAGGCTGTTTTTTACTTTCCTCACACCACACCACTCCTCAGTGATCACAAACTCAGCATGGTCTTATTAATCTTACTTTCAGTGTGTGACAATGCTCGAGATCTAATCAGTAACACGATGAGTGACAGGTCACCATCTGGCTACAGTCACTCAGTGTTACACTATAGAAAATTTCAAATTTTAAAACGTCTGTCTTTTCATATAATCCCAGACTGACTCAATGATGTGGGGGCCATATCATCTGCTGCAGGACTCCTTGTTCTTGTTGCTGGAGGCAGGTCTTTGGGTGCATGTTTAGCACTGATCATACACCTCACTGATGGCATTTCATGATGGATAAACTGTCTAAAATTTTTGCACAATGCAAAATTGTAAAAACAATTTTAACAACTGTTTAACAATTTTTAAAACTCTTGTTTTAAAAATACAAAACATCACCATAATTTTGACTTTACTCTAAGTTTTGTAAAACAGCGAAATCACACTCTCCCAGGAGTTGTCCTGATCCGTGCTGAGAATTAGTGTAGGAAGCTTCATCAAAGACTTTCAGGTCGACTCTGAGGAAGGTGAACTTTTACTTTGAAATTAACTTGTGTGTGATTAAGAGACTAAGAGGTGCTTGATAAATAAGGACCCTGAATGCCCTCTAATGGGATTTACCACAAAGTTGTGCTGCGATCATAGTTCAAAGTTATTACCCCAATAGTAGTATTATGTTCTATTTCTGCCAGTAGATCCCTCTAAATCCTACACTAGTCCTCTAAGGACAGACATGAGCAGTGAGGACAGTCAGAGTAAGAGAGTTCAGGGAGACAAACCTGCTGGTAACCTTTTATGAGTGCTTCCTGCTCTTTCATTTCTTTATCTATCTGTTGGAGTTTTTCCTCTGTTGCAGGGTCTGTGGCCTCGGCCCATCTCCTCCTCTGACTGGTTCCTTCTGCACTTCGCAGCTGAGGAGTAAAAAAACAACACAGCTTATTCACTACATATATCACTGCAAAACACAGCTGCAAATAGACACAAAGCAATGTTTCTAAACCCAGTGCAGCTTTGATTGCATGATTCTGTCACTCACTTTGTCATGTCATTAATTAAAGCACCTTATGTTAGGCAAACAATATTAACAATATACTATCAGGGCTTTAATTATAACTTTGTTTGTGTTCCTTTCCTTGTTTCTCAACCCTTAGCCCTGCATTTCTATGAGCTTGTTGAGCTGTTATGTCATGTATTTACATAAAAGAATGGAAAGCAAAGCATGTTTTTCAAACCAAAGTCTGTAACACCCACACTAAAGTGATCACACAAAACCTAACTCGCCTCATCTGTTGCTCTTTCAGCTTCTACAGTAACTCCAGCTTTGCCTTGGCTGCATGCTTTGGGTCACTGCTATGCTGAAGTCATAAGTCATGTCCAGTCTCAGGTCACGTCCACTCTGGAACAGGTATTCTTCAAGGACTTGTCTGAATACTTTCAGAACCCACTGTACTGAGTCTCACGTATGGTTGTGCTTTTAAACGCTGGCAAATGTTGTGAAAAACTAGCAACGGCACTACAACCATTCACTGTTGAATATTCACCTTTGGGGTCCTGCTATAGCTAAACCTGAGAATCAGGTGTTCTGAATGTTGATAATTCATAGTCCAACTTACAGCAAATAAAACTGTCTACAGCCAACTGTCCCTGCGCTAAATCACACAGTGTGGTAAACACAATATGTGACACAATATGAATTTCAAAGAAATATTTTTGAAACAAACAAGTAGTTGATTCATATTTTGTTTTGAAGGTTTCTGTGTTGTGAATGTTTGTGCACCTTGCTTTGCAGGAGGTAGTTCTGTTGTCTGAGGGAGTTGAGCTCCTCTGCTCCTTCTTTCATCATTTGTATCTCCCTCTCCTTCTGAGCCAGCTGGACTCTCAGCTCCTCCACCAAAGAGCTGCCCTCATCCCTCTGCAAGTCAGACATCAACACCAGTATCAGATGAAGTAACATAATGCTGCTAGCGATGCAATAGTTCAGAAAGATTCACTAGCGCAGCAACGTTCACATGATCGTTCACTGGCATCCCACCTGCAAACACTGACAGTTATGGCTGGGTGATACATTTAATTAATTGGATTACTTTGCATTTGGGCCTGCTGGGTACGGTAGCTAACAATCACTAACTGTGTGCAGATAAGAGCCGGAGGTCCATTCCAGCTAAAAACACAAACAGCAGAAACAGGAGAATTTCTGTGCAGACTTTCAAACTCTGTCTGTAGAGAAAATGACTATTAACGTAAAGGACGGTGCTCTGTTTAGTTGAAGCAGTCCATAGCTGGGATAATCTGTATTCTTCCTAAAAGGCATAATGATGACAGCTTCGCAAGCAGTTCAGGTCCTTTATTATTGTTACTGTCAAGCTTTAGAATCTCCTCAGCATGACAAAGTGATGTGCAAAGAACTATGAGTCTATTCTTGCTAACATTTGTCCACATGAACTGTACTATTACCATATTCAGGCTAAATACTGCCTCTCCACCCTGAAAAACAGAAACAGTGATCCTCCACACTGTCTGCACGGATCACCAAGTGGTGAGAATACTGACTTTTGTCCTGGTTATGTAAACTTTAAGGTTTTTTCTTTTTTAACCATTCCAGTGGTCAGTTAGCATTAAATCATGCATGTAATTAATACATCTGCACACTGACAATATTTTATGCAGGGATTTCATTTTTAAAGTTTAAAGTATTTTCTTACATTGTTCTTCGGAGGATTGTGTGTCAGTCTGGTGTCCTGGTGACTGCTGGTGTCTATCAGCTGCTGCTGGAGGACAGCCACTAAGGACTGAACAGATGCCACCAGCTCACTGCTCACCTTCACATCTGGCTCAGATAATCAGACAAACATAAAAGTCATTCAGTGCATTTACATGGTTTTTTACAAAAAAAAAATACAGCTCCACACATGACACACTGACTCCACACCTCCACAACTGGCTCCTGCACTACAAAGGCACGCAGGGGGTCAGAAATCAAAATCAAACTTCATTGGCGAGTGAACATAAATAGGATAAAAACTTTTGCAAAGCTTTAAAAAGAAAAGAATAAACATTCATTAAACAATGAAATGTGCAAGAAATAAAGGGGTTGAATATTTTGTATAGCATCTACATCATGGTATGATATATAAAAGTATCATCAATATAAGACAGATCCTTGTCTTGAATTATCAGAGCAGTTTTGGTAACTTGATGATTTGCGTGTGAGGGCCACTAATAACCTGTGTAGTCATCTTTGTCTTGGCTCTTTGCGCTCTCAGCTTTTGACGGACTCTGTGGAGAATGGGTTTTGGCTGTAGCAGCAGCTCTACTAATCCCTGATGACTTGGAAGTCGCTGCTGTTCTCCCCTCTATTTTTCTGCCTCTCCTAGGGGCCACTGTGGCTTTCCTCACTGAAGAAGTGGAAGGGTGAGAAATGGTGGAACTACGAAAGGCCTGGGAAAAATGTCCATAATTATTGTTAATTAAATCATGATTAAACAATACTGCAATTAAAGGTTTTACAGAAAGGTTTTCTTGTGAAAAATGTCACTCTAACATTAGATAACTTTAAACTGTATGCTCTACACAATTAGCCTATTCTAAGTAACGGTTCATTTTCTAAAATATATATTTAGATTAGACTTTTATTTTTACATAATTTTATCTGTTCTATTTATTTAAACAAACTGTTGAAATGGAGAAGAGTTTGAAATTTGTCCCACCATTTGTTTTCTAACTTTGCCAGCCTCAGAGGACATGTAAGAGGAAGACTTGTAGTGATCCTCCATCAGCCTGTCCACTTCCTCTCTGATGCTCCATGTCAGGTCATGGTTGGGATGGTCTGAGGAGCTGGATGGGTGGCTAGTCAGTTCCTTGGCTCCCTTTATTCCCACGACAGGGTCAGTCTTTCCTGGTCGCTTCACTTGTGACTCTGTCACATCTGGGAAAGTCCTTTCCAAGGAGCAAGATGTTTTCTCTTGGTCATGTTCCACAGCACTGGAAGTAAAACTTGTGTTACTGTTCTAACTTGCTTTTTACTAAATTCAGGTTTGGAGCTGGAAGACAGTGTCCTAAAACAGTTTACCAATTTTGAACCCTGAACACGTTCTTTCTATATGTCTGTACAGGATGTTGACCTTTTTTTTGCCTGTGGGTTTAGAGATGGCAACAAGTGCATTTGTCAGACTTTGGGCAGCTCCTTTTACAAAGGAAGAGCTTTTGCAAGAAGGAGATATACTAAAGGTCCAGCAGGCCAGTCTGAAGAAAAACAGAATATATGCCCCGAAAGTCAAGTGCAAATGCCACTTGCTAATTAAATATTGAACTTTAGCCAGTGTTTTCAGATAAAGTTAATCTCAGCTAATTTCTTAAACTGGAATTAAATCCAAAAAAAAAAAAAAAATCTCATTCACAGACTTCAAACTGTAAAGTCTTGGATATATCTTGGTTGAATTTCAGACTGAGCAGGGCCCTGCGCCCCTTTTTATGTGGAAAACTGAGTTATCCAGATTAGACTGCTGATGATTTGACATAAGTCATGATTTTTCTGGTTTTCTTTGAAGCCAGTTTAAAATTCACCTGGAACTGATGTCAGAGTAACAAGTCCTTAAGATCAAACATGCAAAAGTGCAGGCTTGCTAACAACTGCAAGAGTTTGTACACACAACAAACACAAGCCAGAGTCTGAAACAGTGCGAGCAAAAAGAAAGTCTGACAGTAAAATGAGACTTTGAGCTCAAAAACATGTTGAATGATTAACTGTAGAATTCCGTTCGCTGAAAACTGTTAATGTCCCCAAATCTGAAAATCCACCAGTCAATCTGGACCAACCTGTGAATGATCAGAATAATGTTTTGTGATGTGACCATTTTAAATAACTCAAAGATTTAGTCCTAACCTGACAGGCTGGAGGCTGAACCCTCTGATATGGTCCTTCTCTGGGTGGATGGGCCTCATCAGCTCTTCTGCCGTGGGTAGATCTAAATACAAACACATAATAATTATTCCATATAGTTACTCCTGTCATGCTATGACCGTGTAAAAACCTAAGTGCAGAGGATGTGGCCTCTTACAGAAGCTGCCTCCTTCAAAGAATATGGCTCATAATGCTGTGACCTTTACACATCTGAAAATCTAGTATGTTGAACCTGTGCCTTCTCCCCAATTACGTGATCATACCAAAACTACAGTGTTGTTCCACCCAGGCTTTAAGAGATCAAAGGAAGAGTCTGACATTTACAAGTTTATCTGTTTCAACTCAAATAACACTTTAAGTAACAACTAGAGAAGGTAATAATGCTGCAACTGGGGGAGTTGGTGCTTTAACTGGGATGCAGCTTTTGTAGATGCATCATTCCTGCTGGTAGACTAGTGAATTACACAGACAGACAGACAGACAGACAGACAGACAGACAGACAGACAGACAGACAGACAGACAGACAGACAGGGACTCCACCATTCCCCCAAATACTGTTGGTGTCAGTGTCTGACCTGATTCATTGGTAGAAGAAGGCTGAAGAGACTGTGTGGCACGTTGAGTAGGGAAGGATGGAGACACGGATCTGTGGATCATTCCCTTTTCTTCCAGAGATGAATAGTGGTGATTAAAGTCATCTGAATCCTCCACAACATGGATCTGTCTGTAGGCCTCATGAAGAGCCTCCATTTCTGAGCCTCCACTCTGCACATATGAGGGGCCTGCACAGAAAACAAATTTAATGCGCTCTATCAAAGACAATCCAAGATCAGACAAAAATGATGCAGTGAGATCATGATAAGAAACAATCAGATTTTAACCCTGTTTCTTAAAAATGACATTTATGTACAAGTAATCTGTAACAGCAAATATAGAAATATGTTTTAAGAGAAACAATATACAACCTAGATTATGTTTTATTTCAACTTCTTGGGGTTATCAGTTACATTACCACAGTTCTTTGGGTGGTGTAAGTGAGGATTCAAACTCACACCTAAGTGTGTCAGTGTCAGGAAGGGCAGAGATTATTAAAAGGGCTGACGCTACACGCTGACAGTCATTCAAACAATAATTATTGGATGTATGACTGTCACCTCTTCCTGGCTACACACAAGCAAAGAGTGGTTATGCAAAGTTCTCCTTCACAACTTCAATCTTTTCATGTCTTTCACTTAAATAATTTTTTACATAATTTTTTACATGCTTTACATGTGTGGCCCTTAGCCCCTCAGGCTTGGACCCCTAACAATAAAAATCTGAGCAATTACAGCAGGGTTCCCAGTCCCAGTGGTGTACAGGGAGCCACGCTGCTCTGCATGGCTCCCTCAGTAAGAGGGCTAATAATGAGAACAAATACAGAAGGGCTCCAGCAGATTTGTTAATAAAGACTGATATTGTTCCTTTTTGTTACCTCTGTCCAGTGATCCTGCTTTGTCCTTCCTTCTGTCCTCTTCATTGGTGTCATCCAAAGAATCATACAGAGAAACTGAGACAAACATTAAGTTAGAGTGACCACTTTTAAGTCATACTTCATTATATGGCTAGCTATAGGTCCACATTAACTTCGTCAAAGAAGTTTAGCTGTGAAGTAATAAAAATGATGTGTATTTATACAGTTAATTTGAACCATGGTGTATTAACAAGTGTAGTGTTTTTTTTCTCTTACCTTTGGAAATAATTGGAGACATCTTCTGAAAAACAGATGCAAACCATGTAGAAATCTAGTATGTCAGTTTGTAATATTTCAAAATAAACAAAAATAAAACTTAAAGCATATCATCACACTGTGATCATTTGTTTTCAGAGCCGACCTCTGCTTTGTACCAATCTGGCCAATATCAGCATGATGAAGTCCAAAGATAAGTGTACTTCTATCATGTTAAGTGCTTTCACCAGTTTCAGCTTTCTCCTTTTCTTTGCCTCTATCATACACACAGTGGTATATCAGCTATTCTTTAAACTATGGTATCTTCCTCTAAAATACAGATGGAAAATGTATTTCCAGGTGACACCTTGGACTTTCCTTGGAGGTCTAGGCGTCTAGGAATCTAAGAAATTTGTATCAAGATTATTCTTTATTTGCTTATGTTCGAAAAATACTATCATCTGATATATCTGATCATTTTTCAGAAATGTACATGTGTAATGCTATCAAGAACCAGCAAATGTTTAAATGTAGTGTTAATAACATCCAGCATGAGACACGCCCCTTGTCTGACCAGTCTAAAATTACATGACCTTAAACTATTATAAGGAGACCATCTTTGATAGAGATGGTTTATAATCTCTCACCCCTCTGTGTCACACAGTGTTCCCTCAGGGGAATTTTCATGCTCAAACTTGGATTACTGTTTAAGTGACTAAGGTCCTCGCTCAACAAAGTCTGACTTATCATTATACATTCAACAAACCTCCTCCTCTGGCTGTTTCTCCTCATCCTCAAAGTCTTCACTGTAGTGTGGAGAGCCTGTAAAAGCTGAGAAAAGACCTGATTAAGACACACAGAGAGACGAGGAGTGAAAAAAAAAAAACAAGAAGTTTCTCAGTGGTTCACTGCTCTTACCTGGGGAGGTTCTAACGGTCTCTGTCACTCCAGCCTCCTGTTGACCACCATCACTCTGCTCCGGTGCTTCCTCAGCTTTCCTGGGGGAAGAAATCCATCCTCATTACACTACAGTGGCATGGCAAAGTACCAGCCACCACATACGCCATAAGCAAGCACAGGGTCTGTAAATATGCTATTCCAGTGAAGTTTCAATGTAAACTTTTAGCACATTTGTCAAGGGCATCATTCAAACAGGATTAAAACTACAGAAGGTACAGGGTTATAAAAGATTTATGAATATATTCATGCACCTCATTAACCATACTAATTGCTCCATTTGTTTAGCTATTGTAAATTCACAGAGGACATTGATAAGTGTGTGCTTAACTTGTACAAAGATTAAGTTATTTAACCAAACAAAGAAAACTTTAGGTATGTGTAGGGTTCCATTGAGTCATCTCCTCTAGATGACTTAACATACCAAGGCCATTTCCATACCTGAGGTTAGTACCAATGGTGGAACTAGTTGAGTCCAGCTCTCTGTTCAGTTTGGAGTAATCTATAGTTGATGAGGCTCCCGCTTCTAGTCGCGCAAAAAAACTTGCTTTCTCTTCTTCTTCGCCCAGAGTTTCCAAACCCATGCTGGTCATGTTCACTGCTGGTACCATCACTGATTCTGCACACACATATCACAAGAGCACAAGTGGAAACACAACTGTGATAATTCTGAACTGAAAAACTGACAATCTGCATGAAGATAAATGAGAAATGGAAGGTGCAACGTCTGCTGTGCAAACAGGATATGAACACCAAGCAGAGAGACTGAAACCCATAAGGCTGCTGTGTACATCCATGACTTGCTATTTGGAATCTTGTTGTAAGGCTCTGTAACTCTGCTTGGACAGACCAGAACATTTTTGTAACATCCCATTACAAGCAATCAAAATAGTCTATACCCATGTTCCACAGAAACTGAGGAAAGTTTCACTGAGAGCCCAATTCACTGGTCAATGCACTGACCAAACTCATAAAGTTACATACATTCAAGACGTGGAAGCTGCCCAGTACAACCACAATGTAAACTGGCCACTGAGCAACTCCACTGAAGCAGTTGGATTAAGAGTCTTGCTCAGGGGAACCTTAGTAAATTCTCATTTTTCTAAACACTTCTCTCACACACTAGTTCATATGAAGCATGCAGGCAAGCTGCTCAATCCAGCATCAGATTTCTATGCACTGTGGTCTCACCCTCTGCCTCTGTGTTGACGCTGCTGAGAACAACTGCTTCTAGCCCTTTTTCCTTCAAACCAGTGTCTCTTGGATCCTCATCCTCCTCGCGAATAGGGTGAGACTTCCTCAAAGACTTTCTGAAGGACTTCCCAGAACTCAGCAGTCCTAGAGAAAGGTTTGTGTTAGTTACTGCAGGACATGAGGACAGGTAGTTATACAACATCAGTTAATCTAACAAAATCTGAGATTATGATCAACAACTATAAATACAGAACCTATATACTTTATTTACAGGTATTTATTTTAGTGTATTTACTTTTCGGGGACTTCAGTTAATGATCACATCAAACATCAGTATTATGGGTCCACGTTTATGTTGAGATGGCTACGAAATAAGACACTTGTTTTATTCAAGGCTCTACAGTGCAGCTTCCCGCTGCATAAGAAACTTTATCATTATCATTAGCACAGTAGTGTAGAAAACATTCAGCAGCTTCTAATTTTCAGTGGGTGCTGAGCGTTGCTTTTGCAGGTTAAAATGACATCACCAGCTGTACGTCACATCAGCAGTGTGATTAATGTTAACTCTGTGTGTAACTTGGCGACAGCCCTAAATTAAACTTGGCTGTTGTCGTGTGTGCACTCTGCACACTGCTGTCAATACTTGTCAAAGATAGTTTGTGAGGGAAAACACTGGTGTTCCACTCTGTAACACCAGTGTACAAGAGTGAGGCGTCTTCTTTTGAATGGCTGCTATTCTCTAAACTTTACATTTCTGAACCATAACCTTCAGTATTTGGGTTAAGAAGTCTAAGTAGTCTACATCTGTGCTATTTCAATGTGTCAGATACATAGACCGTTTACTCATCATTTCAGTAACCCAAATATAGTATGGGATCAGAACTGGTATCAGCAGATGACATCCCTATACTGTACCCCTCATAAGTAAGGTCATATTTAATAAATCGCAATTTACAGTGATTGTCATTATCAGGTAATCTGCTGATTATTTTCTCAATTAATCGTTTGATCTAAAAAAAAAAATATACGAGAAAACAAAGAAAATGGCATTACAATTTCTTAAAGCTCAAGGTGTTCAACTAGCAGTCCAAACCACAAAGACATTCAATTTACTATCAAATAAGAGGAACGAGAAGAAGCAAACTAATCAAACAACTAATTGTTTCCATTCTGACAGTGAAACAAAAGCCTCTAGAAAACCTCTCAGCATCAATGATTGTGCCAAAGTCAACATCTTAACAATTATCAACATGTTTCTATCACAAACAACCAAAAGGTGCCAGCAGCAAGTCACATCCTAAGTGAATACAGCATAAAATCACACTTGTACGTTCACCTAATCCAAGTGTCATTAGAAATGTAGTAGAAAGTGCAGTCCCAGAAATGTCCTGCAGCTCTATCAGTTATAAAGAACGATGGCCACCTGCTTGTGGAAGGAATACTTTTTAAGTTACATATTAACTCTCAGTTGTTATCTATCTTATACTGAAGCGAATATTACGACTAAGCTATGTTTTAACCTATACAGATGGTATTGTATTATAGCCCCTAAAAACTCGGCTTCGAATTTTTACCAATTCTCCATAATATTAAATATTCATGACTGGATAAGCAACAATCACAGTTAAACAAACATCAATAATTATTACAAAAACTCAGTTAATCCTCTTGTCGGTGTGCTCTATTTAGACAGATCTGATGAAATATCAGATTGTGATTTAAATGTCTGGAGGACAGAAGGACATGACAGAAGGACATGACAGAAGGACATGACAGAAGGACATGACGTAAGTATGTAAAGAAATCTCTCGTGTGAGCTCTAATTTTGGCAGAAAATAGAGCAAATACACTGATATCAGATAGGGATGGAAACATTACACATTTAGTCATCCTACAAGAATAACAATATATCTGCATCAAAACTTCACATATTGTATCTATAGCAAAAAAACAGGAATTCTAATGCTGGTCTCTCTCTCTCTGTCAAGATATTACCGAGTGAGCCTTTGGCTTTTATTTTTCACTGAAGACAGTCAGTAATTAACCAAAATTATAAAGAGAATGCTAAGACAGTTTTGATGTTATATATGTATTTTGTTGCAGATATATCTACTGAAGTTAGCAAGCTAACCAGCCCTCTCATCTGGTAATAACTACTTTGTATCTCAAGAGGTGTTAGTGAATAACTATAGTGTCCAGTGTGTCCTGTCCATGTTGTCAGTCCCTTTCTCTTTGACTGGGTGTGAACCTGACATTGTCACTCTAACAATAACCACAGAAAACAACCTACCTGTTTCACAGACTGCAAGGTAAACCTGTGTGGAAATCATTATCCCCTAATCCATGCAGGTTTGGCAGCATGTTAAAAACTGCCCCAAGCTGAGGTTAGATTTATTCACGCTATCCTTCTTGTTTCTTTCAATAGGGTTGGATGCCCCAGCTTTCTGGTAATATGCTGCCCCCCATTTGTTGCCAGTTCTTACACTTCACCCCTTTAATTGCAGTTGTAAAATACAACATATGCACAAAATCTCTCAGCAGCTAGCTGCTGTCCTCTCAGCTCCACAGCTTTGCTCAGCTACTGCTCCCTGGACTGCAGAGTTTAATCACTGACACATCTGTAGCCACTGACTTTACACTACCTTATTATGAAAAGTGCCAAAGGCTAACATGTCCAGTGTGATCGATTTTATATCACGCAGAGTCCTCTCCTCATTATTACCTCTCCCTGTTCCTCCATCACTGTGTTCATCATCTTGCCACCGTGACAGTGCTGGTTTCAGGGCTGATTTCTCATCGCTTTTAGCACAGGGCTGCTTCTCAGAGCCACCCAAATCCACCGAGTCATCTGAAACAGACTGACAGGGAATCGGGTTTGAGTCAGAGAGATGCCCTCAGGATAAGACTGTGCTTTTTAGACATCCTTTGCCTTTTGTCTTCATCTCTGATGTTAAGCACTTATATGTCTGTCCTTTGAAAAGACCATTATTGTGTCATTATTGTGGCATCTCTGATATTTGCCAACATGGTGAAGACAGTATGGCTAGCTGCTGTCCTCTCAGCTCCACAGCTTTGCTCAGCTACTGCTTAGATTTGGAAACTCAGTTATCTTATTTAAAGTTCTGCTACGTGTTTTTTTTTAAGCTTACGGTACTTTTAACTCGTAGGACAGTTGGAGTTGATGTGGACTGGACAGATGCATGCACATGCTTTCATGGTCACTCATTCAATTGTAGCATATTACTGTGTACAGACAAATGATTAATATCACTCATGCAATTCACACAACTCTTATGTGATCACATGATAATCTATGATCAGTACCACAGTACCAAGTACAGTACAGTACTCCTTGAGGTACAAGTACAGACTGCTGTGTTACCTCTTTTAAGAACAGCTCAAACTGTTCATCCAGCTCCTCCTTGGTCAGTCTGTGAGACATAGTGATGCTGTCCACTCCATCAATTAGTGGGAATCCACACAACTAAACATAAAGAGAAAAACAAATTGGGGATAAAACTTACACCTCAGGTGTAGCATATCTTGCAATATCTCAACAAATGTTATCAAAGACTTCAAGCATTGAAATACCTAAATGTGTTTTTATTGCGGATACTAATACAAAATACTGACACAGAGAGAGATAATTTATATGATGTGATGTGTTTAAATGAATTTATGTTCATGTTAACATTAAACAGATTTTAGAATACAAGGTTTATATTCTAAATGTGTTGTTGTTGTAAATCAACATTCAGATAAAAGATTCAGATAAAAGTTCATTCAGAGCAAAAAGTAATTTGACAAAAAAAAAAAAAAAAAAACTCTCCTACCTTTCCAACTGACTCAGCAAGATCCACCTGTTGATGAATGGTTTGAGATGCAGCTCTGGGGAAAAAAGAGAATGAATCTTGATTTGCTTTTCTTGGGCAAACATAATAAAGATAATTTTTCATATTGCTGAGTTGGACAAGAAGATCATAGTGACAGGCTGGGAAAGCCTCTTAAATACAAGAGAAACATATAAATCAAGCATGCACTGTAGCAGAAATGCAGTATAAACAAGCCTGATGTTATAATAATTGTGATATACAATGGCTAAATTTTTGTCTTTCCCTTGTGATACAACTTACACTGTAACTTGCCATAGCAGGAAAAGTGTTGTCAATGCCATTAATAATGATGGATCACCATTCACAATAAGAGAGCCCGGGAACTGGCTCACCTGAATGTAATGCAGCCATGTTAATAACTACATCTCTGGGTTACATGTTATGGCAAGTCAAAAATAGTCGCTATGAAACGCTCCACTTTCTCAAGTTATTCCTTAGTTGAAAAACATGTACCAAAAAGCACTTGATTTGGTGGCATTGTCTGGTCTCCCAGTTCCCAATGTTCTTAAACAAGAATAGTCCGCGTACGACGCTTGAGTTCACTTTTATAAAAAGTGACATTTTACAAAAATAATATGCTGCTCGGTGAAACATCTTATGCCGAATCTTCCATAATAACTTTAAGATTACTAAGACGAAGGCCCGTGCATAACAACGTCGTCAGATTTACGAACAAGGAACAAGCATTTTAAAATACATGGAAGAGGGAACGGGACGTTGTCAGCAGGGAGTCAAGCGGCAGTATGAAACAGTACCCCTTCCGGTCACAAGTGTCAACATAAAGCCGTGCCCAAATTGGTCAAATTCCATATGTAAACCTTAAACCAACTCAGTGAACTGAGCCTGGTGCAGCTTCCGTTAATTTCACTGGGAGACTGCCAATAAAAGCAAATACGAATAACAGTGTAATACAGCGTATCCCATTTATATTTTGAAGAAAGTATTGCCGTACTTCCGGTGCTTTTCAGGAAAACTGACATCTAAAAGTAGCTAAGTCGTTTATCTTCTTAGCTAGTAACGTTAGCTGGCTAGAAGAGAACGTTACTTTTGCCCAAAGTATGCGGAATAATGCATTACACTTTCATTACTGTACATGTTTAGCGTACATGTTTAGCATGTGTCGCTTTCTCAAGTAGACCCTTGCAGAAACTTACCTCTCCTTGCTCTTGTTTTTTGGATTGTTTGGCAGTTGCCGCGACACGCCAAGGGAAGACCAACCCGATTGGATAAAAAGGAATTGCGTCACAAGAATCGAAAGCCATAGGGGCTTCTGATTGGTAAAAATATGTGTAGACGTTGTGTATTGTTTAGACACAGAACTTACATCATTATATTCATAATGAGTTACCGTTGCAATGATATTCCTATGGCGGACTACATTTTAAAGATTCTGACCACCAGAACCCAAATAAATAACATTCAGATAATTCTACACCACAAAAAGGAATATGCTACACAAAATTCTGTCGAAGTGGAATGACTAAAGGATTAATTGGAGATGAATTAAGTGACTAGTCGTGGATAGTCGCTGATCTCTGACACCAAATGCACGAACAATAATTACACATAGGTGCACCAGAAACAACATGTGGTAGCAGTCCATGAGATATAAACCAATTAATAATAGCCTACTCTGAATATACCATGATCAGTCATGTTACAGGTATTGCAACATGCTCAAATCAGTGATTTGGTGATAAAAGTATGTCCAAGTATTATCGTTATTGTGGAACAGAGGGAGTGACTGCAGTTAAAGCCACAGCAGGAGCACTGCTGTTGAGATGACTTGTCATATTTTGTCCACTTGGTGGCAGTGCTGAGCTGAAAATCAGTCTCTCTCCTCTGTGTCTGTGTATCTGGAAGGGCAGTCCTTCACCAGAGATCAGTGGTAATCTAATAAACTCTTCCCTGCTTGCTTTTCTCTCTCTTTCAGAGGTCAGGACGGATCCATATAAACTCTGTTTTCACCTGCCTCCCTATATGACTCTGTCCCTCATAACCTCGCACACACACTCCAACACTCACACTGTAAGCCAAGGATACAAGAGAGGAAAGAGACATTATATAGGCTGTTCTTTTTTCTGCAAACATAATGCTCTACTGCCACACCAACACACTGCATGGTTATTGTTTGGAAGTGGAGCTCATAAAGCAATTTAAGGAACAACAAATACATTAAAACAGTGAGTTTGATGGTCATTCTGACCTGAACGCAATATAAAGACAATGGAAGCTGAATGTTTGTGACAGTAGGAAAAGCACAGGTGTAAATGATAAAATGGATGATGGCTGAATTCCATTTAGCTTCTTCAGTTTCAGGGTCCTGGTATTGTACAAAGAAGCTTAATTTCACACTATCATGGCTCAAGGTATGGTCACAATGCACTTCCATCCGATGAATATTTGCTCTGTTTCCCATTCACTTTGGCAGAAAACAGCAAATAGACACGCGTTTCCTGTTTCGATGTGATTCCCAGCTGCCTCTTGCGGACTCGCAGGTAAGAGTTTACCTTTGTTCCACTTTGGCTGAGTCAGTGTATTTGTTTGGCCAAGAGAAACACGTCTTTGGAAATGGAGAAGTTTTATTCTATCACACTTTGATCCCCATGTCATTTGCTTTGTTACCATTGCACAACACACAGTTTGGAAAGATAAAGTAAATGTGTGAAAAAGCAAAAAAGTAATTTTTGCTTTTAAAATTAAATAGTTATAATAATAAATACACAGTATGTGGATAGATTAATGTAGAAATGCAAAATGTGCAAAAAGTTGTGTGCAAGGTAGACTCTCCAGACCTCTTTAGCATTAGCATACAGCAGATCCAGAGTCCTGTCTCCTCTGGTAATGCAGTTCACAAACTGAGTGGAAGTGGGGAGAGTCTTGTCCAGCTGAAGTCCCAAGAAATCATGAAGAAAGCAATGGGGTGCAGAGTTTGGAGTCAAGGTTCGGCAGAGAACATGGAAAGTCTGGTGAGGGTTATGTTGGATTGGAGGAACAGATATACTGAACAAACTTGATTTAGGAATTTTGGAGTATTGGACACAATAATCAGATAAACTCAGCAGAGCAGCAGGAGTGTTGTGCGAGTATTGAACAGACTGTATAGGTAGAGAACGGTATTCCTGCATTCACAGAGTGACTATGATAGTAAGAGTGATGGACTTTAATGGGGAAGAGTATTGTTTTACAAGTATGAATGGAAGGGAAGTGAATGGGAAGAGACAAAAGGTAGAAGAAGGAGGGGGACCAGTCGTAAGAGAAAGAAAAGTCATGGAAGTTCAGGAGGGTTTGAGAATGAAGGAAAAGATAATGAAATGGAGGCAGCAGAACTGAATGTAGCAGTCAGTTATGAGGGAGAGGGGAGTGTGAAAAAGATGGATCCACTGAGACTGACTAAAATCATTAGAGCTCAGGTAGGAGAGGTGAAACATGCCAGAATTGTAGGAGATGGAAATGTGTTGATTGGGTATGATAGTGAAGGAGATAGTGAAGCTGACCAATGCAGGAAAAGTGGTGGTTAGACTAATAATAAAGAGACAGTCTCAGTGAGCAGTCAAGCCAAGAATCAACATGTATGGGTTAATCCTGCGACTACAGTGGAATGCAAGAAGCATAATAGCCAATGAACAGAGCTTTGAGCAATGTATACCGAATAGAAGTGAGAAGCGAGAATTTTTATGTATTCAGGAAACATGGCTCAGGCCTAACCTGGATTTTGTGATATATCGCTTTGTGGGAATCAAGTGAGATAGGAAAGATGGAGGTGGGTGTGCTATTATTACTAAAGGAGGGAATCTTTATAGAGTACTAGGGACAGGAAATGAGCAGGAATACGTGGGAGAGGGGAGAGGAAGTATAGGCTGAAAGGAAAAAAATGGTGACTGTAACAGATGTAAACGGTTACATTTACATAAACTAGAAGACATAGAAGGACTAGACAAAATTAGTATTGTGTGATATAGAGACTGATGCACATAACTCACTATAGAGGAGTGAGACATAGTTATGAATGGACAGGTAATAGAGGATTTGTTAAATGAAAAGAATTTAGTGTGCTCAAATGAATGGTAGTAAAAGCGGAATAGATAATGTTTCAGGGAAGGAGTTAGTAAGTCAGTACTTTACTTTATAGACCTTACACTGGTGTCAAATAATGCACCAATATGTGACTGGAAAGTATATGAAGAAGGAACTATAGTAAATAAATAAAATAAATATAAATAATCCTTACAACAGGGAGCAGAGGTGGAGAGTAGATGTTTGGAAAAGCAAATTGGGAGAAATTCAAGAAACAAAGTGACATATTACTATTACAAATAGATAACAGTATGGAAATGAAGCTGCATTAATATCAGTTCCTAAGAGTAAGGGCAAAGTAAAGGAGAAAGTGGTTCAGTGGTGGGATGATAAATGTAAAGAGGCAGTGAGAAACAGAAACTGGGCTTTTAAAGTACTGAAAGGGCCTCATAATTATCAGCATATGATACAATACAAAAAGCTCAGACAGCGGTAAGGACAATAAGACAAGCAACTTACTGGAGGAAATACTGTGAGCCAACAAGGAATAAGATTTCAGTAGGAGAAATATGGAGGATGATTAGAAGGATGAGAGGAGATAGAGGAGAATGAACCTATACAGATCTGAATAAATAAAATAATAACTAATAAATTAATATTCAAGACTTTTGTTATGGTACACAGTTCTGGAAACTTAAGTGAGAAGGCAAGAAGGTGCAAAAAAAAAAAAAACCTGAAGTGTAAGAACAGAGGAAATGAGACACGCTGAATGTCTGGGCTGAGCTGCAGAAACGTTCCTTTACAGTAACATAAGCAGGGCGGTGTTGATAGGAGCAGTAAGCCCATCACCTCTTTTCTTTCCACTGTCAAATATTATACACAAGAGCTGATGTCTATACTGAGCTTGTGTAAAGTGTGTTTCAGTAGCTCTGTGAAATGTTTGCCTGTGGGTGTTTCCCAATCTACCAGAGCAACCAATAACTAATAAATGGCATAACATGTCTTAGAAAGATTCGAGCCTCAGTTGCTGTGTGTTCCTTCACACCCTTCTGTTTTTTTAACCTCGCCCTTTCAGCATCTCCTTGAGGTCAACCAATGTGATGATCGTCAAATTAAATGATGCTGTCTCCAACCAGTTCAACAGCCCAACAGCTGAGCTGCCCACTGAGAGTGGTCCCAGAACCCCCCGACTGGCCACTCCAGCATTGCTTAATATCCTCTAATATTGCATTCCAGGGTTGGATAGAACCATCTGTGTTGCATCTGACCATGTTGCTCCATGCTAGGTTGACTGATCAGCACACTCCTAATTTCATATGCATGTCTTATGTATGTTTTAACAAAGACTTTGTCCTCTCCTGCCATGCTGACATTGGGATCACCGTCTCCACTATGAAAACCGGACAGCTTCTCACAAGCTTTATATTCTGATTCATATTCATGTGTAAGATGCTTCTTATAGAAAAGTCTCTTACAAGGATGCACTTCCATCACAGATAATTGGAGTGAGCTTCAGAGAGGTTTAAGTGCACCTTCAGCATTCGGCGTAGCAAGGTATGCCGGTGATGGTGTTTGAATTTTGAACCTCAAAGTTTCAGTCCACTGACTACATCAGACTACATCCCGGCACATCAGACGGAAAACCTCGACTCCTGATCTGTGCCTGGAATGCTGTGAAACTGACACAATGAAACATGTCAGTAGTTTGAATTCGAAATAGCTAGGTGGGAGGTTGAAAACTGCAAAAAGGAGGAATGGAAAAAATGCAGCTGTGAAGCACGTGGGGAGGTCGAACCCTTTGAATTTGCACAGGAGACTGAATGGCTGCTGGAGACATTACTGACCTCTCAGAGCAAATCTAACAGGGAGGGGTCTCCTATAAAGGCAATGTCACATTAATGTCACATTATCAGATTTTATACTGATTAACACTGCTCTGGCTGAATATAAAACTAGCTAAGACTAGAAGCAGAAGTCATGAGGCACATCAAAAATGTTAGAGTTACGCATGTGATACCAAAGGTCTACTTACCTCAGCAGCTTGCCTCGTGCCAGGGCCATTCCCAGAATTTGGGGGGCATTGAGCAGAGTCTGACTTGATCCTCATCCTCCACCCACAGCCTACAGATGATGTACACTCCAGATTTCAGCTAGATTCCCACCATGTTGAGAAAAAAACAGCCAGTTACCTTCTTGATGTGGCAAATACATTTCTGTTCATTAAGGGAAATATGAAATATGTACTCTGGTATCATAATTTGCTGATGTGTATACAAAACACACAAATAAGTTGCTTATGCATGGAGTCTGAAGTGAGATTAACATTAGCCACTTCAGCCACAGAACACTGAATTTAGGAAGGGTCTAGTTTGAAGTGTGAACTCAACTTGTAAGAGGAAGAACGTGTCATTTCTGTTCTTGTTCTTTCCATGTAAACAGTCATGATACTGTCACAGTATTATTTCATGGCAATGAAGAACACTTTTCTTTATCCAATGCTAAACAATGCATGTGTACTGATGGGATATGACATTTAAATCACTCTCATACTAGATAGTGACATGCAGTAATGAACAGCTAAGAAATATATAACTGTAGAGGTTGGATGTGAAGGGATATGTATTTCAGGTATTCTCGTCACCATTACTGAATATTGATAAAACATACTGCTCCTTGAGGTGATGGATAAGATTAAGATGACCGAAATGATTGAGAGATAAATGGGTGCAAAAATATGTCACACTAGACAACTAACAATCTGTTTAGACCTCATCAATGGGAAGTTCATTCTATTGATTGATTAGTTCTGTCTGTACCATTTTCTTTGATGGGAGAAGCTCAGGTCTGGTGAATCACTTTCTTCTTGAACAAACCATGTAACGTCTGCTGAGAGCAAAAAAAAAAAAAAGGTAATTGTAGAGAAGCTTTCCTCACTTTCCTCACTTTCCTCTCTGGAGAGAGATCTCCTCTGTGCTGTCTGCTCTTCCTCTGGGCTGAATGTTTGAAATGACAGCTTACCCCGATGGCCACCGAAGAGGATGACATACCCTCAGATATCCCCGTGTGCTATCTCAGCTCTTGTTGTCATGCTGAAAAATCTTCCGGATACTGTCACTCAAAGTTTTGCGCTGAGCCCACACAGATAAAGCTGTGCCAAACAGGTCAAATGTTTATTCAATTTAATCCTCACCAATCTGTGCTGTATGTCAAGAGCTGCATCTCGTTTGTGTGTATTATCCAAGAAATTACAATTTGGAGTTTTATCAAAAGAAGATTAAAAAATTCTTTCTCATTGTCTCTTTGTGATTCCTACTGACGCTTGCCAGTGCCATATTGGGAAGGGATTGGCTTCATTTCCCAAGGGGAGAGTGGTGTGATTTAAACCGGTGGAGAAGTGGCACCATTCGCCTCTTGTTTCCAGATAATCGTAAGAGGAATTGATCACGTGACCACACATTTTAATAAGAGTCCTTCATGTCATTCAATTGATTTTTTTTGGCCACTTGGCAGCAGAAGAAGCTGGAAACACAAAATGTGGCATATTACAGCCTTTCAAAGTTGGTAAGGTGTGTTAGCAAAGCTTTTTCAGACTTTCCGTCTGAGGAATGTATGTCCAATGTTCACTCTCCTTTCAGCTCTGTTTTCCCTGAGATATCTAGCTCCTTAGCTTCTAAACGCTCCATTATGTTCACCAGCTCTGACTTTGTCTCTCTGCTGTTTGGTCCTGTGCAGGTAGTGTGCAGTGGGTTTTAACAGAGTGTTTTAGCCTTTTAGCTTTTTAGCCTGCTGTGGCTTGAAATGGGCTTTATTATGGGCCGGCTAATAAAAAACAAAAGCACCATAGAGCTGACCAACTGCAGAGTTGGTCATAATTGTTTGTGGGTTTGTCACTTTCATTGTTAATACATATTTAAAAAAATATTAGTGCAGCTTATTGGTTTAAAATGTTGCAAAATGTTAACTTGTTAAAGCTCTGAATTACTGATGATGCATCCGTGTCTTATTAAGTGATTTTCAATCACTGTACATTTATACTGAACTCATCTTAACTTATCTTTTTTCTTCAGTATTTCATTTCATGTTTATGAGCAGTTATTAGCTAGATAAACAATCACTGTTGTAATTAAACTGCAATTGTGCATATGTTTTTCTTCCTCTGACAATGTCTCAGTTACCATTGCACAACATCCTGAAAAACTCCATATGCAAATATCTGACTGGGAGCACCTTGGTCTCAAGATGCCTCGAGTAGAAATGACGGATGTGATCCCACACTCTCCTACAGAGGACACAATCCTACATTCCAGTCATTAACTCTGTGCTGCTGGCAGAGTGGACGTTCTGCCTGTCCTGGTCCGTGCATGTGTGTGGTCCAGCTCTGAGGATCTACATATGTATGTGCTCAATGTCACATTTACTCCCCAAGTTATACGGAAGGTGTATGGATTGATGTTTGAGAATAGTGAACCCCACTTAGCTCTGTATTTATATTAAAAATTAAATCCAATTTAAATATAAAATTACCACATGAAATATTAAGTGAGGGTGTAAATATTTAATGCAAGCCCTTTACCATAGGCCTGGTATTCATTACCATGCAGTGCTGAATTTTAATGGGCAATTTCCCCCGAGACAGTGTGTGGGTTTCCTCTTTCCATTGCAGCTGCAGCAGGGGACGCTGTTGCTCTGTGGCTCTTTGGCGATTTCATCCAAAAATAAAAACACTATGTAGAAAGGAGGAGACGAACTAAGACTCATGTTTTGATAAAATAAAAGAGGCGGTTTGAGTACAGTGATTGTGTGCTTTTATACATTATTTCATACTTGTCAGATCATAGGTCAAAATGTCATCTGTAAGTCAATGCAGCTCCGTGGCTGTGTGCTTAGAGAACAACAAATGAGAGAAACTGTATAACGCAGCATGTGTCATCTCAGTGTTGTGAGTGAAAGTTGCTCAGAATTTTTTCCTGTAATTCATTTAATGCATGCTGGGAAGACTCAAACTACAGAAAGGAAAAAAACAGCCCCTTTTGATGAATCTTCTGCACACTGAAGCAAAAAAAAAAAAATAATAATAAAAATAACTTTCTCCAACAGGGGTCAGGCATATACTACTTCACAAAGGTTTTTCAGGCATTTCAGGTGTCAAATTACAGCAGAGAGAGAAAGCAGTGCCTGACTGTTTCTATTTGTTTCTCTCCATGACTGATCCCTTCAACACACAGCCTTGCCCTCTATAGTCTCTATAGACATTGCAGTACAAGGGGATTTCCATTTTAACCCCTGCACTACAGTGGGCACAAATTAGCCTTTATGAAACCCATGAAATTCATCAGGAAAGGTACCACTTATTTCTAATTTTACCAAAAATATGCAAGAAACTGAGGATTCAAGACAGAGAAATATAAGAGAGGATGAGACAAGATGAAACCAGAGAGGACAGAGAAAGCTTTGAGTTAAAGAAATTAGCTTTATAGAGTGCCGGGGAGGTGGTGGGCGTGGGGTTAGAGATGCATGGGCACGCAGCTCCTCTGAGGCAAGGCAGGGAGGAACATTAATCATTGGTAGACATCTGTTCGTTCTGTCGCTTTACAATTCTGTCAAAGAGCTAGACCCCGCCCCACCCCCCTAACACACACACACACCTACACACACACCTACTCACACTCACACATACACACACACCTACACACACACACACACACACACACACACACACACACACACACAGACACTCACCCATCTACTCAGAGAAAACCTGTCTTCCGTTAAGCATGGACAGGCAGAGGGAAACTTCAGAGCCACTCTCTGCTGCAAGGAGCCGCCTTCAATTTGATTTCCACTGAAGCCCATTTAAGATGAACAAAACAGGGAAAAGGGTGCAATGTATGAATCAGTGCTAGTATCTGCATACGGCTGCTTTTATGGAGCGAGAGTCTTGCATGTCTCAGAACAAACAGCTGTGCATGTGCACACGTCATGAGCTGATGTACCTCCCTCCACACACACACACACACACACACACACACACACACACACACACAAACATGTGCATGTGTAATTTTTGGGGGACATTTTCACTGACTTACTTTTTGGAGGATTACTATAAGCGTAACCGGAATTGATGCACGTCTACCCCAAACTTTACCAGAACTTCAAACTAACGTTCACAAACCAGTTAAACTTATGAATTCAGTTACAGTAAAAACAAACTGGAAACACTTTGATATTTTGCATAATTTGCAACCAAGGGAAAAACACACTTTAGTTTAATTTTATTTATTACTGACAGCAGAATTGCACCCTTCCATGAATAGAGCTAACTTATATTTAATTGGAGTTTGAAAATCATATTTAAGGGTACCTTCTGCATGGGCTACTTTATAATTTCTGGTTTATCATTCTTTTTTTGTGTGTCAGGCTGTCGTGAGGTGGCTTTGCTACCTTTTTTGATCATTGCGCTCATTTTGCATGTTGTATGGTTCCTTAAGTGCCTCCCACCCAGACATATGAGTTGGTCCTCTGTTTGTATTTTTGAAAGAGTAGCTGCTCAAGGTACGTTTGCTGCCACCAGTGGTTATCAAGCATAATTTAAAATGGAAGTGGACTTGTATTATTAAAATAACTTTGCTGTTCCCATCGGTAACGTCAGGTTGACAGAAATTATACAGAACTTTAATCGTGCAAGCATACAACATTTGAATTTTAAAATATGAACAGTAAGGTGAGAAAACACTTTGGGATTTTGAGACACCCTTGGGTCCTGTAACAAAATCAGGCATTGTCTTTTTAATGTTCCACATATTTCTGCACAGAGCAAAGATCCTGTAAATCTCTTACCTACGAGGATTGGTCCTGCTTGTTCATGGGCCCCTTCATGAGCCCTGTAATATTTTCACTGGGAGTATCTGAAATCTGAATTCAACCTGTGAGTGTACAGGTTGGATTCCCCCCCCCCACCCCCCCACCCCCAGTGGCAACAGAGTAGAGCAGAAGATGAATGAGGCTTTTCTGTAGGTTTTGAGGACTGCAGGCATGAGGGTGCTTTGTCATCATAATATTGAAAGTGAGTTTTGCAAGAGTTTGTGCCTTTTGGCCATGAAGGTGTGTGCTGTCTTGTTTCACAACTCATTAGAGTCAACATTTTGATTGACTGCCTGCTGTTCAAGCTGATATTGGGGTTCCTTCAAATTTCCAAAGCTCTGTGGAACTTTCCTATTGAGAGTTTTTATATTTTTGCTGGTACTTTTTGACCTTGACAGTGAGGTAGTAGCATCTAAAGCAGTACTGAACAACACACTCTTACTTCTCTTCCACAACTTCATTATGTTTATTTCCTGTACTTTTCTCATTCATTTCAAAAAAGCTGCAAGCTGTTCTCATCCTCTGATCAGAACAGAGAAAGCAGAGTCATCTTCTGCCGAACTTTTTCGTCTCTCCTCATAATTAGTCCTATCCCTCAGTGATTTAGTCATTTCCTTTACTTTGTATTTTAAGATATTTTTGCTCTTGCTAAGCTTGCTTCTGATTGGCCAGGGGGTATGTATTAATTAAGTAAAAAATGAGATCAGTTGTCCTGATACAAGAACATGAAGACAATTTCAGGTTAGAGTGCAAGGATTACTGATTTACATTTAAGATCAAACCACAAATAGTTTTGATAGCTGTTATAAAGCTGTTTTTTAAAAAGTGGATACAGAAAATTCATTCTGATTGGCTGGATGGTAAACATTATTTATAAATAACTGGACAGCCCATGTTTAGTGGATCTGTTCAAATACCTACACTTGCAGTCTTGAGCACTTACAAAATATCCAGGATATAATATAATATATAATATATAATGATGATAATGATGATATAATATTTAAGTGTGTGGACAATTTTTCTAAAAGACATCAGAGGGTTTAATTTTATTCTCCTTGTTATTCTGAGCTGCAGTGATGGAATCAGAGAGGAAGCATCAACACTGTCAGGATCTGTCAGATTAAAGAATCTCCTACATTTAAAATTAAGCTATAATATTCATTATGTTGTTGTTTAGTGTGATAAACTCTCCCTCTGTTTTTTTTTAGAAGCTGCGTTTTAAAACCATAGTGAACACAAGGAAAGCCTCCAAAGCTCTTTGTTATTTGTCACTTTATTGTAAACTCTTTTGTCCATGTTGGGATCCTTTAGGATAATGATGACTCAGTTTTCCAATGATAGTCAGATCACTGGTCAGTAGTGGAGGTGTTGACAGGTTTTGATCTAATCCTCTGAAGTTAACAACCCTGGTTTGCCACCAGATTTTTAAGAGACCACATAATTGTGATAGCAATACAAGGGTCTACTTTTTATCAAATTGATTTAACTAATTCAAAGGGCTGAAGCCTAATATTAACTTTAAAACCCTTGAATACATTTCCACATAGAACAAGGGTTGCTGATTTTGTGCTCCATCATTTTGAAATGCACTAAGAAGAGATCTATTAATGGCCAGTATGAGCAGGAAGAATGATTAAAGCAAAACAAATGTGAAGAGGAAAGCAAACTTTACGAACACTGTGAATCCTAACAGTGACCTACCCTGCTCACTGTATTTGTGCTTGTACAGTTTTCCTGCACAATGAGTGATTATTACCAACATTTTAGCTGCATTCACACTCACTCACACACACACACACACACACACACACACACACACACACACACACACACACACACACACACACACA
>JBBMJY010000025.1:23267563-23283600 GCA_037833715.1 Toxotes lorentzi
AGACAAGTTAAGCCTCAGCCTTTAAATACCCATGTAGGTAATGCTGACAGCTGGAAAGTACAGATATTATACCTCAACATATGTACAAAACTGTAGAAGAGTAATGAAGCATTGGTGTTGGGGAGATTGTGTTTTGAGCTTTTCATCTGTTGTCTCCAGGATGTCAACACTTCATTTTTGCACAACATTTAAACATGTCCTTTTACTTCTTATCATTAAATGCACACAAAATAAAAGCATTCCCATCAGCCACAGCTGTACTTGGCTAACATTAGCATGCTAACATTTAGACAGCACACTGACACACAGCACATTTAGGTCAGAGCTTAAAACTTTATTAAGTTCAATCTGGGACTGATTACTTAGATCTTGCACTACACTGTAGCAGCCTTGCAAAATGTTTATTTTTATCTTATGCCTTTATGTCTTAGATGAGGCCTTTTGTCCATTCTTGGTCCTCAGTCCAGTGAGGCAGGGGTGTCCCTCCGATGGGTGCAACCAGGCACTTGGGGAGAAGGCTGGTCAGTTCAAGGTCCTGAACCTGGCCTAATTGAGGCACATTGCTACCCCACCCAGTACCAAAGACATATTTGGTCTTCAAACACAGATTTCCAAGGGCCCCTCAGATGTCATGTAGCTCTTGTGCTTTGAAGATAAATATATTCTCTGTTAGTCTGGGCTGGTTTCATGGGAGCCGACTTACAAAATAACGGTGTACTAGTGAGCTATCTTAGTGAAAAAATTATGATATTGGTTTATTCAATTTTACCTTAAAAGTTTATGCCACTATTTCACAGGTTCCTTGTGCTGTCTGACTTATTTAGTGATGTCCCTAGCAGTGCCCCCAAGGTCTCTGGTAACTTTATGCGTACAATGTTTTTAAAGACAGAAATGATGAAGCCAAAACTATGGAAAAATGTCCCTCAAAACTTTTCTGTGCTCACATGAGTTTTTTCTATTTCCTCAGCAGTGCCGTAGACTGAGACAACCCTATTACTGTCCCAGTTTGGCTCAGTCCTCTGGTGTGAATGCCTTCCTGATGCCTAAGTGAAGACCATGGATTTCAGCAGCCTGGCCAAATCTGTAGTACTACTACTTTCAAAATGCATACCAATGAGGGATTTAACTGATTATTCTTATGTTCTAATGTTTATTGTTTGTAAATCTCAAATTAAACAACAGGGCAGACAGATTCTATTACACTCTGAAATATAATAGCACTGCAGCTCATGTGATTTCATGTGAAAACTGATAATCCTCCTGGTACAATATGTCTCCAGACTAAGGTGACCTCTATCTATTTGTGCATATACAGCAGTTCAGGCTTTAGTATTTATGTTGTTTACTATATGAATAAAATATCTAATCTTTTCACACTATTATCACATTTTCACAGATATGTAATAAATGTGTCACAGGACAGAGGACAGGAAAATATACTGTGGAAGGAGGAAAAAAAGCAGGTTACAGCAGCTGTACAGTGTGTCCGGTTCTCTGCCTGGAGACTCGGGTTTATCTGATGTTATTTCATCTGAACCTGAACTGTTCCAGTTGTTTGTCTGAGTGTTACACTATTTGATTTATCTCAATGGCACAAACAACAGAGAAGAACAGACAATACTGTATTAGCTCCAACTATTTTCAGAAAACTATCACTCTGCTAAATACAAATGTAATACATAGGCTTGTAGGAAGAGAGTCTGGGTCCTGTGTATTAGCAGTATAAGTGGGTTCCTTCCCCTCTTAATTCAACAGATTCTCACTCTATCAGCCACAACACATTATTTCAGTATCGGACTGTTTACACCACATCTGAGCAAATGTAAAATCAATAGGGCTATATGTACTGTAGTCTCAATATTCAGTAAGCTGAGCACATGTCAGTCCTCCAGTCCTACCCACTGGACGTGATTATTGTCATATTTGCTGTCAGTAATTCTCAAGTCAGTGACGCTGAAAATGATAAATTAGTAAATTGAGCTGCCATTGCAGCCAACAGCCATTCATCAGAGAAGAATGATATTACTTTAATGCTGATGCTTTACATTGTACGTTGTGCTTTGTGAGATGTCTGTAAACTCTGTGTGCTCATCTCATCCATTCTGCTTTCAGCGCAAATGATCCTATTTATATATAATATGTTCTATGTTCTAGTTTTAAAAAAGTTATCAGCCAAAAACTTATCATCAAGCATGTCCAGATTTAAGACATTACAAATCAATTTTGCCTGTAGCTAATGAATAAATTTGAACTGTCTGTTATAGGTTGTTCACATCTTGTGATGCAAGGTCTTTTTTTTTTAGCAATATGGGGCCACCATGAAACTGTTTATGCTCACTCGATTGTCTGACAAGAGAAACAGAGACCTAATCAGATGAGAGCAGTTAAACTCTTGGTTGGTGTGCATTAAAACAGAAGTGTTATTGATGATGGACTGTCCGCTGCACTGCTCAACATGTGTTATCATGAGTTTTTGGATTTCTGAACTAAGGAGCAACATGAATTTATTTAACCTTCTTGCCTTGTGCTCGAAGACCTTTATCAAAACAGCACAACAGCATCTCCAGATTCAGCTGGTTTAGAAAGGGTGCAGTTACCTGCCCACAGTAACTGCTAGTAACTTGGAGTAGCCAATGGTTGACACTGCAACATTCAGTGGCTCTAAAACCACTTCTCTTTTTGCACATTTTATTTAATTTTAAATAGATAGAAGCTGTCATTTCCCCCATCAATCTACATTCAATAACCCATAATGAAAACACGATTGCTGTGGCAAATTTAATTTATTAGATGCTTTGATGACACAAAAAATTAATTCTTTGAGCAGAACTAACATTATGTCTTCTGAACACCAGGCACTGCACTTGTCAGAACTGACGGAAGGATGAATGCAGCCAAATACAGAGAGGTCTTGGAAGAAACCTGCTCCAAAGTACATACAACCTGAGGCTGTGGTGACGGTTCACCTTTCAGCATGACAATGACCTGAAGCATAAGGTCAGGCCAACACTGGAGTGGCTTTAGGACAAGTCTCTGACTGTCCTTGAGTGGCCCAAAGTCCAGACTTAAAACCCAAAGATCTGTGGAGTGACCTGAAGACGGCAGTTCACAGACATTTCCCATCCAGTCTTACAGAGCTTGAGAGGATCTGTCAGGAAGAATGGGATAAACTCCCCAATTCCAGGTGCTTGTCGACACTTACCCAAGAAGACTCAAAGCTGTAATTGCTTCCAAAGGGGCTTTTTCAAAGTACTGAATTACAGGTTTTGTAAGTGAGAGATGTCATTTGACTTTTAATAAATTTTCAAAACTTTCTAAATTTATGACAGTCATAACCCTGGCTTCCTTTCAATGGCGACTCAGAATAAGACACATTGAACCAAAGTTACAGGTAGACGGCACAAATACAGGTAGACGTATAAATCCTTTTTTTTCTTTTTGTTCAACCTATTGTTTTTCTTTTGGCATAAAAAAATGGAATGTAAGGCCTGTAGTAGTTTTGTGTGGAAAATACTTTGGAGCCAGAGCCACAAGTCTGAATCAAAAAAAAAAAAGAAAGAAAAAAAAACAAAACATAAAATGCTGTGCACAGATACAATCACGTGACTCAGAGATTTCAAACTGTGTATAATTTGTCATGGTTGTGTGCAGATTTGATCTGGTCCAAAACACATCTAAAGTAGTGCTACCAAGGCCAAAGCACCCGGGGGTGGCACGGTGTGCTTTAAAGGGTAAAGCTTTTGGATCATGGTTATGGATATAGTCAATATAAAGCTCCCACAAGGAAAGAACTGCAGTGATGTGTGTGTATTTGTGTGTGCATGAGAGAAAGAGAGAATTTCATTGTCATTGTCACACTAGGCAGACGTAAGTACATCTGTGCTTTTTGTGCTTCCTTGATGGAGCATCAACAGTAACTGGCAGTAAAACCTTCCCCGTAAGCCAGTCTGACACTTCTATTGAGGAGCTGCCAGGCACCCCAGGGCTCGCTCTACACCTCATCCCTTTCCTGCAGTGTCAGCCTGCTCCCACAGCCGCTTCTGAAATTAACCTCACACTCAATATACACTATATTTTCCCCGCACAAAATGGACCCCCCATTAAATCTGCAGCACACGTCAGCCCCAGTAATGAAGCCAAAGAGTTTAATATCACTGCACATGATGAGACCACAATGTGAATGTGTTCCTGCTGTACTCCATCTCTGGAATGGTCTGTGTGGTGGTATGAGATGGTTAACGTCTGTGTTTGTATATGCAGGTCCCAGAAAGCTTTTTCAAATCCTGCAGCTACCTGGAACTAGATTTACACCAAGTGCTAAATCAATTGTAATAAACAAAATGCTGAATCCAGGTAATGTGTGACTGAACATGACCAAATGCAGAATATGATGACACAATATTTTTAAACCACACAAAGCTGTTTTAGAAAGGTAGATATGATCCTTAATATTCTACTGACTTGGTCTGAATTACTAAGTACTTTAGATAAAGTCTTAAAAGCCCTGCACACCCACACAGGTATTTTCAGTTACTATGTATTAGACCTAATTAGACCTCTGGTCAGGCTGAATTTGGGTGGAGGTAACTGTGAAGGAGAATGCAATATCACAGAACTCGATAGACCAATGAGGCTGATACCATGGTAAACTGTCTTGGCCTAAAAGGTGCAGTAAAAGATACAGAACCATAAGAACATATAGCCTACTGAGAAAAGAGTTTTTGGTGTCCTAATGAAACATGTTTACTAGATAAATTATCATCATTTAATTTTCACAAAAATGCCATAAATATAATCAACACAAGAAAAAAGAATCAGACCGAATTTATACTGGGCTGCAATCTATGAAACATAGTCATCAAATTGAGAGATTTACATCTAAAACGGGGCTTGTGATGTCAATCAAGCCATAAAGCTAACCCCATGCAGCTCTAAAACACGTGAACACAAAGGGCCCGGTGTTACACCCTGTGCAAAGTGATGTCTTTGCTGACTCCCTGTCAACTGGGGAGGTGCCTCTTGCGGAGGTCTGCCATATTGTCTGCAGCCAGTTTCCTCTCCTTTTTGAATGCATGGGGTTTTTTTTCTCAATTATTATTTAAATTTCCTAAAACTTCCTAAATTGCTAGGAAGTGTTAAAGGGCCTGAAAACACATATTCTTAATATTACTGCTGAATTTGATTATTGCATTGAATCTATTTCTGTCTCTGTGTTTTTGTCTGTGCTCCTGCTGAAGGTGATTAGCTGATTCTCAGTGTCTTCTCCTCTTAAGAAGAGATATCAAAGAATATATATGTTTTTAATTTCAATTGTAGCTGTTGCTCATTTAGTCACGAATATTTAATGTTAATGAGAATATGCATTACTTAATAAGCAACAACAACAATTACTTATTAGTCATTTCTCTGTATACCAGTACCGTTTACAGTGCTATCACCAAAATCCCACCAAAAGTGGGATAATTATAATTTTATGACGGAGTGCTACCATTTTACATGTGAGCTGTGTTCTATATCTATTTTGCTCTATTTTTTTTAGTGTCTTTTTTCTTTAAATAGGGTCAGAGCCCAATATGCTGCCAGACCAAACCGATGCCCACGTCTTTAAATAAAAAGATATTCCTGTCACCAGTGTCAGTACGCGTTCTCCGCTCTCCTTCATGATGATACTGCTTGGCTGTCTCTGTGTGTGATGTACCTGTCCATTTGCTTAGAGCTCTGACCGACTGATCTCAGCTCTCTGAAGCACACCGTGCTTTGATCACATGTATTAGAGCTGAAGATTCAGCCTTCGACAGCCAGTTTGTTTCTTTAAGCTGAGAATGACACTCAGAGGAGAAAAACACACAAAGGCAGGGAGAATAAAAAGACGAGGCAGTGGAGGTGCGACAAGTTTAACTTTTACAGATGTTCTGCGCTGTGAGATTGTGTGTGTGATATTTTAGACTTTCAAATGTACTTCACTCCACATATTTTAGGGCTGGGATAGGTGGTTTGCAAAACTGCATGTGAATCTAACCTGACTGGAATTATTTTATACCCAGATCCAAGTCTGTAAACAATGACTGTCACCTACAGTATATGTAAATACAAAATGTGCATATATAGAGGGTTCATCATTGACCTTAGAAATACAAGGTCAAAAAATAAATTAAGCACAATGTTCACTTCCTGGAAATCATCTGCAGCTTTCAATCACATCCAGTGGCCAGTGTCAGTGGGAGGAGTCTGCTAAACTGTCATGGAGTTGGTTCAGCTGTTATTATGTGACGTAAGTATTGTAATTTCAGTCACATGAAGGTGGTGATACTGTGGTGTGGTGAACATTACATTGATGAAACATCAAGAATCAGGGTTCTTCACAACATCATCTATCCGTGAACACCAGACCAAAACCACAGTATCCACTGGGAAGAGGTTAAAGGTCATTGACCTGGAGTCATTGAAGGACCAGAGAAATCATTTGAGAAACCAGAAACTTTCCTGATCTTTGAACAGAGGCTGCGGTTACCATCTCACCCCGGCTGGCATGTGGCCGACGTTTCATACTTAGGTAACATGATAACAACGGAACCAGCACCATCTGCTGAGAAAGCCACAAGATGTGCCTGAAACATCTTGAATTTTCTAGTAAGCAGACCTTGTGCTAATATTGTTTTGCAAAAATATTTGACCTTGTCAGAACGTCAGGAAACTACAGAGGTTTGCTGTGTCTGAGCTTGTGATCATCACTGAGAGTTAAAGGTGATATCAGCAAAGATGACATTTACTGAAAACATGGAGTGTTTCTCTATTTTTTCACCTCTCTTTTTTCATACACCTCCACTGTACCACTATGTTAGCTAGTGAGTCCACTTGATTTAATGAGTATGGAATTAGTCATTACTAATCGCCACTGTAAACTCCACACACTTTGGCCTCAATTATGGTTTTCCTTTATGGATGTATGTACCCTGCAAAGAAGTGGTATACAGAGCTGCCTATGGAGACACACGCAGACTTCCATCAGTATAGTCTGATTGCTGATGTCAATCCTATTTCACGCAATGTAACTGCACATACACATCGCCAGCGGGTGCTGCCCTCAGTCTGCCTGGATGATTAGCTGTGCATTAACTAGGTAATTTATGTATGAGGGCACTTATTATGACCTGAGCCTCTTACCACAGATTGCCATGCCACATCTCATTTATTGTGAGCGGCTAGTGGAGTCCCCTCAGAATAGCCGTTCCATAGGCTGAGAAAACAGAGCTCAAACACAACGATTGCATCTCTCAAACAAATAAAGCCATAATGAAGAGTGTTAGGAGGAAAAAAGGAATGCAGGGGAAACAATAAGTGACATTTACTCCTGTAACCTCTTTCCATCTGTGCCGAGTGTATGAGGGCACAATGAAAAATACAGTTTCAATTTAAGATCCATTTCTCATTTCATCATGGGCGCTGTGTCAGATGTGCGAAATTAAGTTATGACAAAGAAAACATTCTGTTGGACAGAAGAGGCTTTAAATTATGCAAATACGTCTCAGAGTTGTTCCGAAACAACAGAGAGACAAGAATAACAAAAATGTCTCAAAGGTTGTGAAAAACTTGAAGGGCAGATACAAAGAACAAGAAATTACCACAGAAATCAAAGTATGAGGAATCTAAAATATGAAGAATAATACACAGCAATGACATCTTTGTTCATTCATTTTTCACAAAGGCATTCATCAATTCAAAGGTCAGCGAGTCCATTTAATAAGTACTTTCAGTCAGTTTTGACTTGTCCTGGGACCTAATGACAAGACAACAGTCTGCTATATGTGTCCTTCTTAGCCAAGACAGCTGCCTTGTGATTCACCACTAAAACTGATGGCAATGGGAGTGACCCCGAAAACTGATGGCATTTGGATCAGCACCTTTAAAGCATTATCTGTAAAGTGAAAGGAGCTGCTCAAACATGCAGAGACTTAAAAGGACAGTGAATAATGCATGAATATTACATGCATCAGAATTCACTGCTCCATGTCTCTGCTGCATGTGTGAACAGGCAATAGTTTGCTAACACATTAGCCATGTCAACTTTTAAACACATAATATGTCAGACCTGTTCACTTTTCACTAACTGAGTATTTCTTTTTCAAACCATATGGCATATGTATATGTCTGTTATGACATTCTTTGTATGCCTTTTGGAAGTTGTCGCAGATGTGGTACAGATTTTAGATTGCATCCATTTGACCCTCATCTCCAAAACTGTAAGTAGGCTACTGACTAAAAGCAAACCTATGTAACTAAGAAGAAAGAACACATCCTTCCACTTTCAAATGAAAAGTTGAACTCATTGATTTAAAACCCTTGTGGGTTTTTCTGCTACAGCTTTGATGAATCTAGTATGGACATTAAGGGAGATTCACAAACTTAAAGTTGGAAAATCTCCATACAAACTCTGGACTGTACTGTATTGAATCCTATAATTGTGTAGAGTGTGCTTTGCAATATCTGTGCTTTTGTTGAATTTAGATAGACATCAGTCAAAAATTGTGGTTCCATGTGGTTTGAGTTTTACACCTTATGGACTGAAGACATTTTTGGAAAGTGAGGAGATTGTGGCCTCACTTTCTGGCACACCTTAAAATGGCTGTTTTAGGGTTAAGACTTGGTGTTAGGGTTCATCTTAGAGTTAGGTTTAGGTTAAGGTTAGGGTGAGTGTCCTCACAAAGACAAGAAGTACCAGTTTGTGTGTGTGTGTGTGTGTGTGTGTGTCTCTGTCGTGACGGCTCAGTAAGTGATGGGGAGGTATCTGGCTGGAGACCTGCCAGCTCTGTTGATTCTATTGCTAAAACCTATGTGAAAAAAAAGAGAGCAGGAACTGATTGGACTGGGTGAGTCTTGGCCATAAAAGGAGAAATGAAGACTAATGGGTGTATGATTGGCCGGAGAGATGGGACACAAATGAGAGACTGTTGGAGAGGGTGGAGGCTGGGACAATGACTAATGACAACTCCATCCCACAATCAGGACATCCACCAACTGAGAGGATCATTGGCCTTTTGGTCTGGATAGCAGGCTTATTGACCACACTTCCATTCAATATCACACACACACACACACACACACACACACACACACACACACACACACACACACACACACACACACACGGCAGATGGACACAGCATGAAGGAGAGACCAAACACATGCACATCACACTCATCATTTCAATGTCTTTTATATATGACTATTTGTCACTTCTTAAAGTTATCATTAAGGTCATTACGAGATAAATGAACCACTCTCTTCTACTCTATCATCTCTGTCATTTTAGTACAGCAGCCCTGGGATACTAAAAAGGCTGGGATACTGCATCCTAAACAAATGAGATGGACTCACCATACAGGGAACAGACTGTGTGAAAATCACTGTCCTTGCTCTTTTTTTTTTCCATCAAATATGTCATGTGGAAGATACAATAAGATATATTGGATTAAAAACAAAAAAAAGTGATACCCTTCTACCCTTAAGGATGCCCCCACATAGGGCTTTGTGTGTCAGCACCAGCTGCACACCCTTTGCAGTTCTACCTAGTTCCACCAGGTATTAAAAATCAAAAAAGGACAATTGGTAAGTACTGTCTATTAAATATTTAATGCACAGAGCATGGGAGTATTAAGGTGTCACTGGGGCCCTACAGGCCATTTTTGCCCAGGGTAGTGGTTTTTTGTTGCCATGACAGCTAGGTCAGGTGAGCATAAATTCAAACTGCACACAAAAGCAGTTGCATGGATACATCATTTAGATTTTTGTTTGATTTACACTGGACATATTTGACTCAAAAAACCATCCAAGTTGATGATTTCCATTTCAAGGATGAACACAATCATACATATTTTGTTGTCATAACGCACAACATGGCACACAATGCAATCTGACGGTCACGGTAGACATTCAACTGCTCACGTTTGTTTCACAGCTTTAAAGACACTTCCTGTTTACTAAAATCAGAAAGCAGACAGGCGTGTTTGTATGGAACTGATTGAGATGCTCTGCTCTCTCTATTTCATCTCAGGCTTTTTCATTCAGTGTTCCACAGACCTGTCTCTCAAAGAGAGCCATCTGAATATGCAAAGCTTGTAATGCTCTCTGATTAATTGGCTGGGCTTTTCCAGCACTTTGGCCTGATAGCAGCAGTGGGAGCTCAGTAATGGCAGTGTCATTTTCATGCTGCTTTAAGTGGGACTTTATTATAGGAAATAAAGTGGCTGGTACAGCTGTAAAGTGGCTGAGTGAGGGGAGTGGCACTCTGCTCTTATATTTCTGCATTACATAGATCGAGGTCAGGGCACATTTGTTCTCCTGTTGTCAATAGAAACTACATCTCCTGGAGTAACAGTGGGCACACACAGTTTAGATATAGTAAATAATTATGTGTGAGTGCTCTGAAAGGGCTAATTGACTGCACAGGAAGACTTTTTAATAGGGGGAATGAGTGGATAACTTCACGCGTATAAAAGCATTACAGTTATTTTTGCAATCGCATATCATTTATGATAAGAACTTTAGGTGAATGCCTCTGGCAGGGCTGTGAGAATGGTATGGTCTCATCATTATCATTGACCCTATCCTCACAGACAGGGTCACAAACCCCAGAAAGAGCCTGTCGCTTGCACTGAGCCTACCCTCACAGATAAGGTCAATGATAAGTTTTCCATTGAGGCCATAGAGCAATGTAGGAATGAGTGTGCTCAGTGTTGCACCACAGAGAGCTAGCTAATAGGTCAGATGCCCTCATTAACTCCTCGAAAACTAACAAGCAGACAGAAGAACAGAAATATAACATTGAAAAGAGAAAATACTGATATATCGTAAATTGTCAAATGAAGGGCTGTAATCAAATAGTGGTCTGTAGAAACAATGAAAGGCCGATAACTGAAAGGAGGTGCAGTGATTCGACAGATTTTCATATGTTGTCCGTTAACCACAGGCAGCACTCTGAGTGAAGGACAATACAGATCTCGATTAATTGGCAGTACGAGTGGTTTTCCTCTGCACCACAAGTCAAAACAAAGTTGTTTACCTCGATGACCCTGTTGGATGTGCGCAGTCAAAAGAGCGTGTCACCTGCAGATCTTTCAAGCTGACTGTATTGTAATGTGTTAGAAAGCTGCCCATGTCTTTTGTGTTAGCGGGTCAAAATCGACCCATGACTTAACCCAGCCTAAAATACTAAGAACAATGATTATCAGACAGTATTGTTTTTCACCTCATAACTTGTGATGCATTCATATCCACATAAACACTGTATTAAGTGTTAATTTTTGGCCCTATGGACCTTTTATCTTACAATATACCACTCGTTTTCATTTAAAAAAATATTTAAATTCACTCATTATCTTTGTTATAATGAAGACAATGGGTAATTATGTTGTCTGACTATAATAGATTAATATTAAAACATACCACCAAAATAAATTGCTTGTATTTTTTTTAAAACATAATATTATTAACCATAGTGACATCTGTTGTGTTACATGTCAAAACTGACCCGTACAGATTTCTGTTAGGATAGAGGTAAAAAAGTCTTTTCTTTTTCACAAAACCAAACTTTACTTTGCTCAAAACTGTAAATGCAAATAGAACATGTCTGTGCATGTTAAAACATTTTCAAACTGAACATCAACAAGGTGTGTGTGTGTGTGTGTGTGTGTGTGTGTGTGTGTGTGTGTGTGTGTGTGTGTGTGTGTGTGTGTGTGTGTGTTCACATGCATGAATCACAGAATGTGATTGTTTTAGTGTGCTCCTTACAGATGTGTTTCCCACATGTGTGGCAAGTGGTAGTGGAGGTGAGGGTGAAGGTGGGTGGGCTGGAGCGGGGGATGCAATGTCACCTTTTTTGTTTTGAAGATCTCTCTTTGAGCATCTGTGCCCCCAAAGATAATACAAAATGTATCAATATTCTGCGAGAAAAGTTGTGTTCCCATGGGTTTAGGTGTCCCCAGGGGAGACAGGTGCAGTGGAATGGGGAGGGGATGGGATAAAATGGGGGTGGGGGTGGGGGTGGGTGGGGTGTGGTGTAGTGGGGAGAGTGTAAATTGAGTCCAATTTGATCCACAGAGCAATCTAAAACGTTTATATGATGCATGGATGCATACAACTGTCAATATTCTTGATGGGTCATATTTGACCCGTTACACTACAGATGTCACTTTCTTTTTTAGAGACTTTCAGAATTTACTGAACTGATGACAATTTCTCTTGTTGTGTTAAAATAGCTGTTCCTGAGGATATCATGAAAACTTGCTCCAATAAAAACAAGGAAATGGTACTTTTTAGATATTTTAAATAGTAAACCGGTCAAATTTGACCCAATACAATTTAACACAATACAAGGGTTTTAAAACTGAATCAGTTATCAAACAGAGCAAAACATGTCCTCTTAAAAAATTTTCACAACAGAAACATCAAGCTGCTGAATGTAAATTTGCACTGAGAATGTATCCACTGTTTGTGGTGAGGTCAGGTCATGTGACCTCCTCAACATCTGTGCTGTCGGCATCAGGTTTTTTTTTACCAGCCCTGAATCTCTACTCATCACTAAATATAAATGATTTTTAACTACGGTGATATCGGCTGAGAAGAGAATGTGGCTAAGCTAACATTATTTATGTAGGTTACTGGCACATGTCAACAAGAGTAAAAGTGTTGCCTGGATGCATCTGATAATTAGTTCGTTAGCTAATGTTAACTGCTGCATCATTTAGCCTCTGGTATGTGAGTGTGCACTTTCATACACAATTGAATGAATGATTTCACAGAGTGGATCAGTGAAGTGAAAAGGCATGAACACAATGCTTCAAACAGAGAACGCAGCACTTCTCTCAAATGTGAGAGCTGCAGACAAATGTGCAGTGTTTCCACCGGCGATTGAGAAAATTGCAGTAACAACCATAAATTGAAGTCAATTGTTGACAGATACAACATGCTTATTGCAATTCTATAAATGATAAGAATCAACATGTTGTATCATGACATTGACCAAAAAAATGATTCAAGCAAAGAGACAATTTGAATAAGAATAGTGTCTTTGCTTCTTTTAGCTTTTTACTGTGTGGGACTGTTTTCTTTCCTCGTTCCTCTGTGCTTTATGGTGTAATCAACATTATTGATTATGTCTCCAAGGCTGAGTGTAGTAGCTGTGCTGTGAACGAACCACACTTCAGTAAATTCAGGCTCTTGGGTCCTTGATAGACAAACCGTTCTCTCAGAAACTGAAATATCAGGTTGTGGTAACTTGTCGTTACAACCAATTGATATTTTAAAACACAGTTTGACAGCTTTGTTATAAAGGCCATGAATTATTAATTACAAATATGTATGTATGCAATTGGTAATTAATAAATGTGTGACAATGACTATGAATAGATTTATAGAGTTTTCCATGACATGTCAAGACATGCAGACTAGGTTAACTGGCGACTCTAAATTGTCCACATGTGTGCAGGTGAGCATGAATGGTTGTTTGCTCCGCGATTGTCTTGCGACTTATTCAGGGTGTGTCCCGCCTCTCGCCCAGTGCCAGCTGGGATTGCCAGCCTCAGACCTTGTCAACTCCTGGAATCGTCGCTTCAAACTTTGAGAAATGTATAGTTTGAATCGCATTAAAATTCTATACAGCGAGTTGTAAAATAAAAAAAAAATAGTTTCTGTAGTTTGCCTTGTTCGTTTGATGCTGCATTGAAAACATGAAGTGGAGCCTGCTCTGGATAATTTTCTTGTCTCAAATTATTGACAAACAAAAACTTCACAGATTTAACAACATCTAGCTGAGATAATGAAAAGACGGAAGCAATAAAACCACATCCAGCAAAACCACAAACAACCCACAGGGTTGGACTTTAATTTCCAGTGAATGAGGAATCTCTCTGCCTCACCCTCACTACAATCAAACAGTAGGTTTCATTTCATGGCTGCAGATAAAATAAAAATAACAACAGCCAATGCAGTCATCTCCACATGGGTTTGATGACAGGCCACTTATATCTCTTTTATTAGGCCCACACCCTCTGAGATAGGTCAGAAGGGAATGCATCCTGCCACGTTTTTATTGTACTGCAGCGCTCAGTATGGGGCTTGCCTGCAGCATACAATCCAAAGAGGCACGCACCTCCACTGACACACACCAGAAATGAATATGCCATTATTCCATCTATTTGCTCAGCGACACACAATAGGCCGACGCTCGGCTAGTCATCTGGATCAGATGAATTCATTCCTGAAGACAAACCTGCACACAGCAAGAAGAAAACTCGTTTTAAGGTAAATGACTCCTTGATGAGTCATTTATATTAAGGCTGTAATCAGGTGGATTACAGCCTTTCATTAACTGTCCTATATGACTTCTTTTGTCTATTTGTTTGTTGTAACTCTTCTTTCTCTTAGACTAACCCTGTAATATTATTTTGTATGTATATACAGTATGTTTTCTTACAGTGATATATATATATATATATATATAGCGTACTGCTGCAATCAACATGAAGTATCATTTCATTCTTGTTTTATGTGTGTACACATTTTTTTTCCAGCTGTTTTCCTATAGGAGTGAGTTTATACAGTATGTAGAATTATTACACTGGACATTGTCACTGCTTTATTTATCATCCAATGACAATGCAATGCCATTATCTCCTCACTGCCAAATTCATCCTGCTATAAAGTACAGTATTATGGACATGGCCAAGAGTGATACAATGGACTCTGAATAAATACATGCAATGGGTATGATTTGAGCACAGGTTGTGACAGTGTGTGTGTGTGTGTGTTTAAACCATAGTCTGAATTAACATCAAATGCAGCTGTTGCTGAGAGGAGGGAGAGCTGTGCTCGTACTTAGACCAGTGCAACAAGAGCTCAGGTGGATTCTCCAGCTTAGAGGAACAATATTGTTGGGAGCTGGTATTAGCAGTTGTCTTGGGGGAAGCATGTGGTTTCCAGACTAGAAAATGACACATAATGATGTGCTTAACATACTAAAGTGCAGTACGTGCAAATGTGTTTGTATGTGTAGCTTGGTGGAGAAGGAAAGATTGTGGTTTTGATTAAAAGTAAATTAAACATGTGGTGTCTCAAATCACTGCGAATCCTTTTCTCTGGATTAAACCAAACCAAAATCTTTCCCTCACCTTGTGTTTAAACACAACCATAAAAGGTTTCATAATGCTTTAGGCACTATAAGTGAGTAATGAACTGAATTGATCAGATATTCTGGTAGAAAACAAGTATGTTGTCACAACAATGTTTTGTACAAAAAGTGTTGTTGCACTTTGGTGGTATAGACGTAATTTTTAGGAGACAAGGTTGGGTACACTTACACACTTATCTGACTGCCTTTTCAATTTTCACTTTGGGAAGAGTGAGAGTGAAAAATTTATTTCAAATCCATAAATTCGTTTTAGACATTAGCATCAGCAGGGTGAAGCCCAAGGTTGGAGATGAAGGCAAACTGTTTCACAGCTTTTCACTCAATCAAATCCACTGAGCTTAATGATCTAAGAATTCAGCTGATCTTTCTACATATTCTCTGCCCTTTTTAAACATACAGACATAATGACTGGAGTCTAATTTTTCTGTCCAAAACAGGAATTGGGATCATTTGTTCTGAGTGGATCCTTGACTTTGAATACAGTGTTATCATTAAAGTAAGCAAAACAGGGAGCTGGGGGTGACAGTGAGAACAAATGTTGAAAATGAATGTTCCTGTGTGCGGTGGCCATGGGATATTAGAATTTGTCTGTCAAAGCAGTGAAACCACAGCTGCTGCTCTCTATCTGCAGTCTTCAAGGTTAAATAGAGATAAAAGCCTGTGAATGGTGGGAGCCCTGTGCAGGACCACACTAAAGGCCCATCTGTAATGTTGAACAGGGAGCATTGCAGATATTAATAAAGCTCCCTGGCAGAGCAGCAGGGAGATAAGGTTTGTCTGTGTGTGTGTGTGTGTGTGTGTGTGTGTGTGTGTGTGTGTGTGTGTGCGTGTGTGTGTGTGTGTGTGTGTGTGT
>JBBMJY010000025.1:23283700-23300345 GCA_037833715.1 Toxotes lorentzi
TGTGTGTGTGTGTGTGTGTGTGTGTGGGTGTGTGTGTGTGTGTGTGTGTGTGTGTGTGTGTGTGTGTGTGTGTGTGGAGATGGGGGATTGTTCTTCAATTTACTAATTCTGATAGTGACTCACTGAGAATGGCCACAAATGTTTTGGTTGGTTTCTAAAACCTGACAAAGGAAGTCCTGACTGGGTGGCTCAAAACTACATTTAATCATATTTTATGAATCATGTAAAGCCACAATATGCAAGTTCTGAAAATCAATATAAAATCACCATAACCATTCTCTCTCTCCTCCGTTACTCTCTGCCCAGCCCTTGACCCACATCCTCTCTGTGTACTCCATCTCAGCTAATGCTTACTTAGCCATAGCGGCATCTTTAATACTAGCTTGAAGCTTCAAGTGGTACATTAGAAGCATGTTCATATAATGACTGACAGTCAATGAGCTCCCACCCTTGACTTTGGCCTCCTCTGATTGGTTAGAAGAGTGAAGCTCTCACCCTTCATTTCCTGTCACCTCTCTACCTTTAACTGTTTCAATAAAGGTCAATAAAAACCTCAGTGTTCTGGGTTCTGGGTTCAGCCACATACAGACCATTATATCTGACAGATCTTATCAACCTCCCATATAATTAGATTGATAGGTGCCTCTGCCTATTACAGCCCATCATGTTTGGTTGGATATGTTACAGGTGAAGTTTTACAGTCTGTCCTCTGCAGACAGTTTTGAGTTCTGTGTGGTTGTGTACATATGAACCCACTGATACCAATATACAGACCTAAGTGGAAAACAGCCCTGTAAAGAATTCAAGGACATTTGTTGAGCAGGTGAGCGACTGTGCAGGTTTGTCATACTGTCTTCTTGGAGTGTCAGGCGAGCTTTGATTTTTTGTGCAGTGCATTACAAACTACCTCCACTAATTTTTTACTTGTCAAAATGTGGAACAGTTAGTTTGGTAACAGAGGAGCATGACTGACATTTTATCACACACAGGACCATTAATTCTATTCAAATGGGCCTTCACTTTGAAAACATCTGCAGTTTTTGGGCTTTCCGTTGAATAGTAATGTCCCCAGGTGATGTGCTGAGGTATTTTTCTGGGATATTAACTCACGTCAGCTAGGCTTTTAAGCATGTTGAACTGTGGGCTGCCAAAAAACAACAACCATCCCCTTCACACCCATAAAGCCTCTGTTTCAGGCTAACGTCCTCTATTCTGCTGATTTACATCCTTAAAACAGTTTGTGTATTTTCAGGCATCAATCAGTTATTTACTTATTAAAATCCTCTAGAAAAAGTTTGGTATTACCCAAACTACATCTTTGCTGTACTGGTGCCAAAACTATTTGGAAATGTCCTTATTTGACTTCATTGTTGACTCTCAAGATTTCCTCCCTTTGCCTCTTCACAAGTGTGTGCATTTGAGTGTTTGGACACGTCGCCACTCAGACAAATAATACAATATGTTTATCGCAGATAAAGAAGAGAAATAAAATCAATGAATCTTTTCTGGAACAATGAAAAAACGCCTTTTTTTCCGCCTCTAAGTTTTTGAAGTGCTCTGTGCGTTTGGAGCCCCAAATCGGTCTGGGCACAGTTCCAGCCTGTGTGCAAAAGAAAAGAAAAGGAAAACGGTGCTTTAAGCTGTGTGTGATGAATGACTTCTGTGAGCTAAAATTCGTGGAGCACTTGTTTATAGCGGGAACATAATGTACCATAAATTCCACCTCCACTTTTCCAGCTCCCAGATAACATTTTATCCAATTCACCAGTTCTTTCTCTGCTGATTAAAAGGCACTCTCAAGCAAACAGTTTTGCAATCACTGCTACACTGCTCTCGCTCTCTCTCTTGTCCTCTCCTACTGTACCTCATCCCCATTTCTCTGACCGTACTTCTTTCCCTTACCTGGTTAGTCAGACATATCTTTCCTATTATTTCCCATGTCTCTTTTCCTCCCTCCTCCACTTCCATAGGCAAGCAGAGAATCACAATGCTAAACTGCCAGTATGCATTTGTGCTGCTTTTGTGTGAAATAGTTTCACTCAAGTAACAGGAACAGAGAACGGGAACATGATTTCAGATTGGGTATCTCTAACTGTCAGCCTTCTCGTCTTGTCCAAACATTTTACCATTATGCAGGAATAAGGCAAAGGCTGGTGTTTATGTATGAGAGAACCCTGCACTGATCTTGATAGTAAACTACGCTAAACTATGCTGCTGTTCACTCGCTGGCTTTTCACTGCCCAGGAACAGGGCCAGTCACAGTAGTACACCATCAGTGCTCAAGGTAAGAAGAGACACGCACATAAAGGCACGTGAATGGAAATTCAGACAGGCCATCACAATCGGTGTTTAAGCCCACAAGATCAAACAAGCAAGAAGCAAAAAACACAGTATCTTACGTCCACTTTAGTCTAACCAGAAATCAGGTCCAAATTATTGTTAAATCTGATAATGTTAACTTTTTTCTTTTTTTAAGTAAATCCAAAAATATCCTTTTTTGTTTGCTGATGGGTCCAGCATATTTGAACAACAGGTGATCTGGTAAACACCCATGGTCAGGTATACGAAGACAACAAGAAACAAATGTGTGCTGCAGGTTTTGAGTTTGAAGCTGCACTGTGCATGTGTTCAGGTCAGCAGGTCATTACACAGTCAGCTCCTGGACTGATCCTGGTACTGCCATGATCAGTCCAGGACTCAAAATACAAACTCAAACTTGCTCAAAGTTCCCCCATTATGTGTGACACTGAATTAACAAGTATTCTGACCCTATCCTTACACCTGAAACGGATTGGAAAGTGACAGCCCAATCACAAAGCAGAGTCCAGAGGGCTGATGGTTCAGTTGGCTGAAAGGTGTAGTAGATTTTCAAGATGGACATGGTCACTGGCTCTTCCACGACTCAAGTGGGTTATTACATTTGATGATGCTGTAGAAAAAAATGGTAAACTTTAATGCACTGTATATACTAAGGTAATGTAGTTGTTCAGGAATGCTACAATAATTTGTCCTCTTGAAAGAACAGCTTCTCTGGCTTTACCTGCTTTATCACTGTAACTTCACAGAGTGAACACAAAGATGTCTCATGTGTTTCATTTCATTAAAGTGCAGTCATTTCATATAATTTTTGCAGAAGTGGTGTATGTTTTGAGCGAGATGCCCTGAGGAAACCCTGTAAGTTGACAAAGAAAATTCAGTAGATTTGATATTTGCTGTGATTCCCTCCTGGGCTGCAAATGTAATCTAATGTAAATCAGTTGTATATTAGTGTAAGCTTCAAGAGACAGGATTGTCTCAGGACAAACTTTAGATTTATAGCCCCACTTTTTATATGCATCCACACTAACAGGTTAAAATTAAATTCTAAATAAGCTACTAATTTCACACATACAGGTTTTCTATTGCTTTTGTCAGCTGACTCATATAAAACTATGTGGACTGTGTGGATGTGCTCAGGTCCCACAGTGCTTTTCTTTCTTTTTAAAATATGAACAGTTTCTATGTGTGCAGTCTTGCTGTCAAATCACTTGCAATTTTCCAATTAAAAAGTCTTATGGACTTATGCCTCTTTTCCCCTCTGTATATACTGGGTTCAAGCTGAATGTATATATTATTTTGAGGTTTCCAGTCTTGAGTGCTGCTCACCTTTAAGACCACAACGGTACGGGGCACACTAACATGACATGTTTTTACGTAACTGTGTTGTTCTGTGTGTATTTGAACAGTAAATAAGCAAATCTCAGTACAAGTATTTAAATCGAAATGCAAAGCAGTTATTAACATTAATACTTAAGCAAGCTAAACTGTCATGACCAGTTTAAGGAGGCTGTTTTTGGAACCCTTTGGTTTTGTTTTGAACTCTTTTGTGAACATTTGGACCATTTTGGACTCTTGTTTAGTTACTTAAGTTTTGTTAGTAGTTCCTGTTTTATTTTGAAGTCATAGCCCATGTGTATCTTCTCTTGTTCTACTTCCTGTTTTTGTCTGGTTTTCCCTCCTTTTGTGATTGTCTGCCCCGCCCTAATTGGTGTCACCTGTTCCCCACTGCCTTGTGTATATAAGTCTCGCTGTTCATCTGTGGTTTAAGTAAAAGACTTTTTCATGTTTACTTATCTGCCTGTCTTGGGGGTTTTTGCATTTGGGTCCTCTCTTCCCTCGTGTTCCCGGTTGCCTCGGTGTAGATTTGTATCAAACTCACAAAAGCATCAGTAGAAACTAAATGTTGTTTATTGTGGTCCAGCACTACTCGTCTCTCTTATTCAAAAATGTATTTAAATACCTCAAAAGGTTTCTTGGTTTCTTAAAACGTTCTTACAGTCAAGACCTTTGGCAAAACCATTTTCAAAATTTTCCTAGTTAGCATTCTTCAGGCTGCAGGATGAAAGAAGTGATTAAATACTGTGAAACAGAGGGAAATGCAAAGCCGGCTATATGCCTTGCCAGCATTTTCTAAGACAGAGAATTCTGGCTTTTAATTTACTTGTGTGTTATGTGTACAACTGAAGTCAGAGTTAAGATGAAGCAAAATACTGCATGACACAGTTCATCCAGTGTACAAAGAGCATGTCTTGTAGTGGAATGTGAAATGTCATCTGTCATGGCTCAAGTACTTTAAAGCCTGCATTAACTGCACATCCAGTCAAGTTTGATCCAAATGTTCACAAGTGTTCTGCTCATTGCCAAAGATGCTTTGGGAGATTAATCATGTTTGTGTGTGTGTGTCTGTGTGTCAGACAAGTATCCCAGCATGCATTTCACATCAAACAGCGGCAGAGGATATAAACCAGATTCATCACTGATATACAGTCATTTTTCTACCACAACTGTTGTTGTTGTTCCTGGTGGTTCTGATGTCTGTGCTGTGTTTTCAGTGGAAGATAAACTTTAGTCTCAGACCTGAAACCTAATATTTGTTGAAGTCAAAAGGCAAAGTTAAGGCTGATGTCTTTATTCAGCATTGTCCTTCATGTCCCAGTTACTTTAGTTTTAGAGTACCCAGGTTTAGTAGATGGTATGGATGGTAGATGATAATGAGATTACACATTGCTGCATCAGTTCAAATGTTTTTAAATGATCAGCTGATGATCAGTCTGGTAATTAAACAGAGCCTAGACCTGTGAGACTGCGAAATCAAAAAACAACAAACTGCTGTGATCCAGGAGACAATGTACAGCTTGTTGTTCCAATCCCTTCTGTTGTGGAAGGAGATCATGATGAGGACCCAGCTTCCAAGCTCTGTCAACAACCCTGCACACAGACTTACAGACTCACAGAGGAGAGTCTGTGTGTGAGAAAGACAGACAGAAAGACACAGAGAATTGAATTAACTCTTTTAACAAAAGCTTCTCCAACCAGCAGATGAATCAACAAAAATAGCATTTCATGTAGTTAAAGCAGGAATGCTGATCATTGTTCATTGTTTCTTTATACTGTATGAAAATCATCTCCTTGAGTTCATTAAATCCTGGCAGTATTTGAAGGCAGCAGGACACAGATGGTTTAACTAATTCAGACTAACATGCAGATATCAGGCTAAAGTAATCCTGTTAATTCTCAACCAGCTGATGTGATTCCATGAGCACAGTTTGAGGACAGATTTGTTAATCCTGAATGAACTCATCTTGAATAACAGCACTGTTATTATGAATTAAAGGCAACACGAGTAAATATTTGAAAACCATGATCATATTCATATGAATGACTTTGATGCTGATCATGTGATTGCAGGTTCATAAAGTAGACATGATGGGAACCCTCCCAGCACAGATTCATGGATATGAGTCTCATACCCTGTTATGGGTTTTATTTTTATTTTATTAATAAAACCCTGTTATGGGTTTTATTTTGTGCGTCCACAATGTTTCCACACTCTGATCACCGTGAAACAAACAAACGACTATGACTGATGTTGCTGGTTGATTGGTGTGGTTCTCTCTCACTAATCAAAGCAGCATCACTCGCATAAACAATGTGTAGCAAAGGGAGGTCTACAGTTAAACATATAATATGTTTTAGTGTTCAAATGACAAATGCCATATGTTCTGGCTCCATTTGTTTTTCACAGTCAGGTTTTTTTTTTTTCCGCTCACAGTATCTCAAAATCTGCACTGGTTCTTTTTTTTTTCAGTGTGTAAATGTACCTTGTATAAATACACATAATTAAAATGTGATGATTACATCAAACAGATCATAATGATTTCTCAAGAACCAGATGTTCTCATCTAAATGATAATTCTGTCATAATTATCTACATCCTCTACTTATATCTCTAAGAAAGTGAAGCATTTGTTTCTGAAAACCAGTGAATGTATAGGATTAACCCTAAAACCTGATCCTGCTAACTCTCCATAAGCCTGCACTTTTGCAGATCTTAAGGACTTGTTGCCATGACAACAGTACCAGACTACATTCAAACCAGTTTTGAAGGACAAAAACGTCCAGACTCACGTCAAATCGTTGCCTGATTGAATGGCTAATTATGCTTATTCAGTCTGTCTTAACGAGAACGCTGCTGTATACCTTCAGGGAAGAGTTCCAGGTAAATACGTGCCGTAGCTGACAGTAGATTTTTACAACAGTTTCCAGTACAGCTTTTTTTTTTCTTTAATTTGGGTGGGTCAGGGAAACAAGAAAAAAGAGAAAAGCAAAGCATCTTTGCTGCTGCTGACACAGCAGGCGTCCTTCATGCAGCAATGTCAGCACTGGTGATGCTATTGGAAACACATCGTCTGCTTATGATGATGCTGATGGGGGACAAAGAAAGGGGCCCGGGAAGCAGCTTGGGGTTCTTGAGAGATGAAACACAAACCACATGACACAAACCTTTTCAGCAGATCAGTTCGGCCATGCAGTGAAAAGATGTGATACATGGTTTGAAATACAATTGATGAGACAAATAGAAAGAGAAAAGGGCGACAAGAGCAGAACCCCTGTACCTGAGTCTGCTTTAGGCCCTGGAACACTGAGTTATCCTGTGCTCAGTGAATTATTAATAACACACACACACACACACACACACACACACACACACACACACACACACACACACACACACACACACACAAAAAGACCTCCCAGACTGACTGAGAGCAGGTGAACACAGGCCTTTCCTTTAGTCCCCCCGGCTCTATCTTTGTTGGAGTGATTAGACAACTAACCTGAGGCATGAGTTTCCTCCTCTCTCCTCTGTTCAAGGCAACAGCTTAGGAATAATAATGGATGCATAAAGACAGAGGGATGTTGGAGAGATGAAGAAAGATCTGCTGCAAAGCTTCCCCTAGCTTAACCGTATCTAATCACTCCTGGGATTGTCTTTCAGCTCTGCTCTTAGAGACAGGGAGGCTGAACAAGAGAGAGGCCAGGGATATTAAACGACTAAAATATGTAGAGACTGTAGAGAACCTGTCAGACTGAGAAAGCTTCCGCCTCCAGTGATCTGTCTCTGCAAACGCATACACAAAAGAGGAGAAAGATGAATCACAAGTATTGATTTTTTGCATCACGCAATTAATTCATATGAAGATAAATATTTCCTATTGACGCATGTTAAACAGTTCTAAATTGCCTCGAAGGTTGAGCCAAAGTTAACTGTCAGGATCGGTTTCTGAAATTGCCTTTTCAGCCAAACCACTTTATGGAATCGATGGCCTGAATAAGAAGCAATTAATTGACCTTGCAGTTCTCTGTGAAGCTGCAGTATCACTTCTCCACACAAGCTGCAGGGCTGTTGAATCGCTGCATCCTTTGTCATATCCATACTCCCATTTTGATTTGAGAAAATATTTTATTCAGCTTGAATACTTTTTTTTTTTACTCTATACAAATGTTTTGTGAGAGTTCTGTTAAAATGGTAAATGGGTTTTGTTTCCCTTTCTGCTGTCTTCACAAGAAAAAAGTACCATTATCTTCAGCTCTGATGTGTGTTCAGTGAAATCTCTGCAACACAACACACTGTGACCAGGCCTAAGTCCTGGTTTGTATGAGTATTAACTAAACATGTCAGGTCATTTGTGTCGAGCGGAGGTTTTTCATGATCCTCCTCCCTCTCTGAATCATAATTTGTGATTCACATGGTGGACGGTCTCTGCCGGTCTAGGACCCAAACGTCCTCCTTGACCTTTCTCTGGCCATCCACAGGCTCCTAGTGGACCAGGGTGGTGTATGACATCACGTGTCGACTATGGGAAACACGACAGTGATGAAACTACAAGGACAACGGACGAGAGACTGCATGAACAGCATCTGTCTGTGAACATCAGGAACAGAGACAGGTTACAGTTTCCTCCCACTTACACCAACATCTGTTATCACATGACTCATGAAGTTGTGCAGCTTGCCTAATGGAGATTGTGAGATGCACCTGAAGCTCTGAAAACAAGTGAGTGAACCTTCGAGATTAGAAAATGTTACTGTTTAAAGAGAATCTGTTTCCAGACAAGAACATCACTATCATTCAGTTCTGCCACAAAGTTCTTCAGATTCTGGCTAATTACAGTATGAGCATGGTTAGTGCTGTGTGGTTAGGAGGAGATCATGGTTATTGGAAATAAACATTTTTAAGTGTACATGTTTTATGGTGAAAAACCATAAAACATACACCAAACATACAACATTAAACAAAAGGTGTAAACCTACCAAGAGGAACATTAACACTGAAACAAGATGTTGCTTAATTTCCCTGAGGGATTAATAAAGTTCTATCTATCTGTCTATGCATATGATACCAAAGAGAACCTGCGTCGTCTTAATTGTGATGGGACGAGCACCATATATTCCTTTTACTTTCCCTTACAGCATTAATGTTGCAGTGTAGGACTGTAACATCCCCTGCTTTGGGTCTCCTTCATACCTTCAGGAGGAAGCTGCTTCGTTGCTGCTTCGTTGCTGCTTCGTTCTCTCCTGCCCTGTAGACCAGCTCCCAGACATCAGGAGTGAGCCTGAGGAACTAAAACACTTAGTTAAAGTTAGATTACACCATAAATGCCCATAAATAATCAGTAAAAGTAGTCTGTAATAAATTCTCTCTTTTCTCTTGTTGGTGTGATGTTCTTTAAAAGCTACAGTCACCAGCTGTTTCAGCAAATGACTGCGCCTTTAAAAAAAAAACATTTTTGAGCCAGAAAATATTGTCGTCAGTAAAGAGCCAGTTGGCTTTGAGCTGAGTGTTAAGTGAAAATGATTGAGATACATTGTTGGTTTTGTTTCTTTTTGTGGGACTTTTGTTGACAGTAAGAAAAATATAGAATAACATCAGCTTAATTGTCATAGTACAGGATCATAGTAGTTATGTGTGCATGAGATTTTGGTACCATCTGCCTGAGGAACTCTTACTGTTCAATGTTTGTCCACAAAAAGCGTCCGTCGCAGCTGCCAGAGACAATCTGTTGCCATTCTACTCAGCGTGTGTGTGTGTGTGTGTGTGTGTGTGTGCGCGTGTCACATCCTGCTCTTTTCTCCACTCCATCTTTACATGCTAGGTCTAGTTTTACTGAACCATCTCATGTCTTTGAAGAGGGAAAATCTCTTGTGGATGTATTTAAACACTTGTGTTTAGTATAGTCGATTTGTGTCTGTACACACTGTCAGAAAAACTAGTTATTCTTGTTTGGAATTAGCAAACGAGAGACAGAGAAAGAAGAGAAAACCGAGGGAATCAGGGAGGGAGACAGTACTGTTGTGGCGGGTCCCTGCTCTTTGTTTTAATGCAGCTGAATTCACAAAGTATCTGCTCTCATTTACATATTTTTTTGTTCCTGTTGTCAGATGTTGGAACCAGCATGAAATATGATCAGGGCACATAAATAGGCCACTAAGTTAACCTGCAGTTGTGCTGTGAAATTTGCTTTATTGACACAGAAAGTTAAAGACACAGAGGCTTGTCACACAAACTGAAAATGGGTATTCAGTACAAGCAAAAACAATAATATTAAAAATACTGCGACTGAAGAACAGAATGGCTCATACCACATGAGACCCGCCCTCCTGAGATGGAGACAACCAATCAAAAAAAAGACAAATGGCAACCTGTGGACATGGTACATGCTTTATTCCATATAGTGTATTAATACAATGCAAACCATCTTCCAAAACATACACTTAGTGTCAAACAATTTACTGTGTAATGTTGTGATCAGTTTACTTTACTGCACAGAAGACACATTTGTGTCTTTGCTTTTCTTCTAAGTGACCTTACAGCTAAATTGTGTGTAAATAAATGAGAGAGAGAGAGAGTGTGTGTGTGTGTGTGTGTGTGTGAGTGTGTGTGTGTGTGTGTGTGTGTGTGTGTGTGTGTGTGTGTGTGTGTGTGTGTGTGCTTTGCATGCTTACATGCACACCTGCGCATCTCAGTGTGTGCCAGTGCATACTATGGCTCAGTGGTTGCTTCCTGCAGGCGGCATGGCATTGGTTTGATATTCAGCGCCACGCCAACATAATGAGACCTATGAGAGGGCAGCGGGCCAGTGCCGACAGATGGCCGCATCCTTTGGACTTAGAGTGTTACTGTAATGGCCCCATGGTAAGAGCACTAAAACATTTGGAAAAGGCTGCACACTGACTCCTTTGCATGACCAGCAGCTGAGTTCCTTCAGGAGACTGGGAGGCAGCAGAGCAGTGGGAGGGATCCATTAGCCTGAGAGCTGCTGATGTCAGGACCTGGCTCTCTGCTTCTCTGTGGACAGAGACAGATAGTCTGACTGCTTCTGTTACCAGTCAGAAACATGAAAAGATCAACAAGAATGTTAATCGGTTCATTCAGGTATATTCTGTCCAAATACAGGCAGCTTAAAGATACAGTATGTATGTTTCAGTTGACATATGCTCCAAAACAAATCTCAAAAGGGAGACCAGCCTCACCCTTCCAACCAATCAGAGAATGCCAGTATCAGGGATGGGAGCTTACTGCTGTCAATCAATATGCGAACCTGCTCCTGGTCTACTACTCCTCTCACACCGAGCAAGTATTAGCTGCTGGAAGATGTTGCTACGACGGCCAGCAGGCTCCTGATTCCTCCTCAAGCTAAGGCAGTGAACACAGTGAGGATGTAGGTGAACAGCTGGGTGGAGTGTAAAAGAGAAGGGAGAGGGAGGAGTGGTTGAAGTTACAAATAAGTTTTGCAAATAACTGGTTTCCTGGGGAACATTTTGGCAACTGAATTTACTGGGTTTCTCTTTCTTTTTTTTTTCTTTTCAAATAGTCTACTAAAATTAAAATTACTAAAATAAAGTAAAACTATAAGAACCAATCCTGGGTAACCTCTTTGGTAGTTTCCTTTAAGTACAGTATAAAAACAGGACATAATTAACATAACAGACATAATTAACTGAAATAAATATCCTATATTCCATCCTATATATCCTATATATAATATATATATACTATATATCCAATCTTGTGAAATCCTTTCCACAACCTGGTCTTGAGCCGAAAATGAAACAACTGCTCATTGAGCCAGGTATTGCATTGCTCTTAAAGTTACTATACTTACTGCTGATTGTACCAGTTACTGTCAGAAGAACAGGGAGCCCTGACATCCTGGAGTCTGTTCAACACTATGAGGTTGCCAGGCAACCATGCGAGACACTGCACAGTGATGGACAGGTGGATAAACTGTTGTTTGTTAAGAACACTATGTAACTACTATGTATATTCATCCTCATGGTTGAGTTTGTGTATGGATTAAACAAACATGATGCAGGGTGATAAAGTGTGAGCTTGAGAGGTGTTGGTAAATGTACTTTTGAACTTTGTTTCCTTGTTTATCTGCCTCCTGACTCTCATGTCTGTGTCTTACTTAACACAGACATGAGACTGGCTCTGATTTTCCTCACTCTTAGCAAGATAGATAATAAGCATGAACTAGACAAGCAGGTTAAGTCAGGCTGAAGCTCTTCATGCACACCATTGTGTTTTGACTGACAGGCCGTCCTGAGTGTGTGCCGCAGTACTAAACAGGGTAACACACACACACACATACACACACACTTTCCCTCCAATTTGCAATTCATGATTTGATCCTGAGAGCAGACCTGCAGCCTGTTAGAGTGCCATTAGTTTGGCAAAGTGCAATACAAATGGCTGTTTTTCCAGAGTGGCATGACTTTGTAAGATACCATCCTTTTGAATCAGAAACATTTTTCTGAGAAAAGACATGCAGACGTTTTATTGTGACAGCTTGATTTTTAACCTTCAGAAGAATATTTTTTTGATGACAGCTTGAGAGAAATGCACTCAGCCGGCAGATGTGTTGTGCTGAAGGCTAATCTGTGTATGAAATGTGCCGTCTAAAAGCCAGGCAGTTATCTTTATTCACAAAATGATGTGGGGACACATGCTGCACTTTAAGAGAACAAGACTTCTCTCATTCTTTTGACCTGTTGATCCAGATGGAGCCACTGTAAAGGTTCACACATGGAAATGAAATCAATATGAATGCTGAACATCCACTAAAAAAAAAACAAAACAAAAAGAACACACAATGAAGGCTGCCTGTATGCAGGGGATTACCTGGGGAGTGAACACTGTGCAGGTCTGTGTGGGTATGGATGGATGTGTGTGTGCATGCACTGTAAATAAAATGAATTCTAATCACACTTGTGAACGGCAGTGGGAGGCTCTGCACAAAAGAAATGATGTCAGCATGTGTTTATCTTATTCACAATTCTGCTTCTCAGATGTTAACAGTGAGTGGTTGTGTGACAGTTTTCACTCTACAGCACGAGTCCTCCTGAATACTCAGTGACAGAGGCAGCGTATATTACTGACCATTACACAGCCTCAGGAAGACAGATTCTGCTCACATCAGGATGCAGACCGATCCACAAATCACTTTAGAGACATGTGAGAAGCTCTCTCACTCCAGGCGATTACATCAAGGTTAAAGAACTTCCCCCGATGTCTCCAGCTACAGCTCTAAAGTAAATATTTTTGCCATCTGTCCAGAGGACTGCATTATTGCGCCTCTGTAGTGTGGATGCTGTGTGTGGGTTCCCGACGCTTGCCTGCAGCTGCTAAGTCAGCCATCTCTGAAGTGTGAAAGCCAGTCTTTGAAAGCACGGGAATGGAATTTTCTTTGGAGTTTTCCAAAGACGGACACAGACTACAGGATTATGATTGCTACAGGGTTGTTTTGCTACACTTTGACATAATGAAACAAGCCAAGCAGCCGGTGGCGAGGCAGAACACGACGGCAAACCCAGCCAACTCGCCACATGAAAACAGTCTGTATTTTGGGTTAATACAACTTCAAAATCTGCACTAAACTAGATTTTATTTGTACAGTGCATCCTTCGCATTGCTCTGACAAACTCAGCACTTCATTACTTCAGCTGCGTAACACCGTATGAAACTACAGTGCTGCTGTTATTCACCTTCAGATGAACCTAGTGACTGTAAGATGTGTGATGTGAACCAAAAAACAGACATTAGTATTCTGAGCCAGCAGCCATGTGTCTTCCACCTTAAAAATGACTCAACATTTTTTACTCACCATGTAGCTGTCCAATGCACACAAGGGATTTTAGCAAACCAACGCCCAAGGTGTCACTAAATACTTGGCCTAAAGAGTAATTACAAGAGAGAGACTGCCACTAAAGACAAGGCTATTATGACTGTGAGGAAACGTCTTTCCAACTGAGGCCAAATGAACTGTCTACTTGAAATATATCTACAGTGTGATGTGGACTGCCGCGAGTAACTTAAGACAGAAACACTTAGCAGCAGTTTTCATCACATGATGTTCTGACTCTTCTGTATTTTTACTTTTTGCTTTTTGCAAGGTAATCTTTAGCACTGTGTTCGGTTTGGCTTGGTAAAAAAAAAAGTTTTAATCAGAAGCCTGTTCATGTTTAGTAGGAGGTAGCAGGTTGCAAAAAGTATGGGTGCTCATGGGTAAAAAATCTGCTGTGTTACCGTGTTTGAACTCAAATGGCCTGTCTACACCGGAGGTGGAGCCATCATTTTCAGTTGTCCATCTCGTGCGGGTCAGATGGAACAGACACACTTTTATATCACATGTAGTATCACTCAGAACTGACATTTCTGCAGAATGGCATCTGTATAGAACTTCTGAACAGACTTCTATTGACCTTACTTCATCATGTGCATCTTTATTGTAAAACAACATAATTTCAATCACCACAAAGTCAGAACTTAAACTAGTTGTCTAGTTGACCATCAGTAGTACTGCGTCCTGCACCTTTGCACCAGCCTTTCTCCACAGAGATGTCTGATTGTATGTGATTTACTAATATGTGACTTACTAACGTTCTAATAGAGCATGGCAGTTCTCCAGCACTTTAGTATTTTACATCCATAAATTTCAGGGAAACACGAAACAGTGGTCAAAATTGAAAACAGCAGGCATTGCAACACACTGTTTAGGCTCATCTATACCATTTTCTCATACATATGCACCAAGTCAGTTATATAGCAGAAAGCTGCTCAGACCAGCAGAAGTGAAGCAGAAGTGCCACTTCCTACCATCTACAGTAGTTTTACTGCTGTATGAAGCAGCTGAAACTGGCTGTGTAACTGTATGTAACAATGTGGTTCACAGTGAAACTTGTTAATCATGTCATTCTTCTGTAGAAGAACATGTTGGAAAGAACAGCTGGTGGAGACAGAAAAAATGGAGGATTACAGTTTAAATATGTTATGAATATCTCTTACTAACAACGTCTAATTCAAATGTTTTGACTATCTATGGTTAAGGAGTGCAGATGAGAGTGAACAGCCCTCAGTTCCACCTTCAGTCCAGGCTGAACAGCACAGAAATATTTACCCATTGTTAAGAGCACTGTGCCTAATGCCTGTGTATGGCTGCATGCCCATGCCATTAGTTTGCATAAGGAGCAAAGGGCTGTTTTCTCACAAAGGACATTAGCTAAATCCTTGGCTCATAATCACTGGAGTCCAATGTGATTAGTCTGAGAGAGAAAATTGATTGGTGGTTGTTTTTCGCTGAAAGATGGCTAAATTGTCTGAATGTTTGTCTTCCAGTGCCTCATCAAATCTATAACCACTCAATCCAACTAATATGCTCACAATATTCCTTCTTTTTCTGGCTGTTTTCAGGTTGTGGTAATAGTCCATGTAGTATTAATTTAGACCAGTGTTGTGTTTATTCATTTCCACTCTCTTCATGCTGACAAACTTTCCTTTTCCAGTTTCCTCCAAAAATACAGGTGAAAGTACAGGTGAAAGGCTGTATACCAGACACCAGAGAACCCGCTCACATCAGCAACAAGGCTGCTAGTCAACTGTTTGTGCCTATTTAACCCAAGAAAGAGAATTCATCTGAATAGATGAAGCTGGTACGTTATAGATTTATCCTCCTGAGTAATGAGACCACGTTGGTCCACTACAGTCCTACCTCCCTGTCTGCATGGGAGACTTGTCACTCCTGCTTCACTGGGTTCATTTACATGTGACAATGTGACAGTGAATGTTTGTATGACCGTGGCCTTTGTTCCTTAGTCTGACCATCAGTACAAACAAGGAAAGACACACGTGGGGCTAGAACAAGTGGTACACACACACACACACAGGCATATGCAGAGTGAATACCCTAATGCGTTGAAAGCCACTGACTCCGATGCTTATGCAGGAAGCCAGCCTTAGGAGAGATTATCATGGCATGATAATGACAACAGCACCACACTGAAATCAATGGAGCTGATGATACTACTGCAGCTTAACTAAGTAAACGTATTTAGTACTAACCAAAGCTCTTTTTAAATCAATACATACTCACTCTCTCAGTCTCCCTCTGCCCACTGAGGTTTGGCAAAGTCTTCCAATTATACATAAAAAAAAAAAAAAAAAAAGGAAAAAAAAACAAGAGGGGAAAAGAAAAACAGGACTCGGAAGATGAGTTCCTCGCTCCTCAATTCAGCTGGTCACGTCGATTAAGATGTGAACTTCTACAATTCCAGCAGTTCACATTCAGCTCCGGGGCCTTATCTGAAATTAAAAAAGTCCCCTTCTCCCCAGCTTTGAAGTTTTTCTAAGCCACTCAAATAGTTCTATTCGCAGAATGTGGAAGCTAAAGGAGGCTTTGATTTTTAGAGTCTGCTTTGCCTGTCACTTTGTGTTACATGCTGGCTGATCTAAAGGCTAAAACGGAGCAACTTTGCAATGCTGTCAGCCTTTCCCACCCCTCCATTTCAGCGTCTGATTCACCCATTATTGACTGCTGCACAGGCCAAATGATTTGCAAACAGTGTAAGGCTTGAGTGAAAAAACAATATTGCACAGAGAAATGACACGTGGTGGTGCTTAAATTTTTCACTGTATGGATTTGTATTTTTTTTTTTCATTTGAATGGACGACCACTGCCTCTGGATACAGTTTTTCACTTTTCTCTTTTTTTTTCACACAAAGAAGAAGAGCTGCAGTCTACGATGGTTTGTCTCTGCTTTTCCTATTACGACAAAAAAAAAAACCCAAAAAGACGTGGATGGTTTTAACACGTCCTCATTTTTCTTTACTCTGCTGACCTACAGCTGAAAGCTTCTATGTTTGCTCTTGTAAGGGGAAAAAAAAAAAAGAAAAAAAAAAAAAAAAAATTGACCTCAGGTTGGAAAAGCACCTTTTGACCCCCCCCCCAAAATTTCCACCTTGGGGTGTGGCCTTCGCTGTGTATGG
>JBBMJY010000025.1:23300445-23314533 GCA_037833715.1 Toxotes lorentzi
CTTCATCAGACACCTTCATCAGACATTAAAGGGTATGGCTGGAAGAATTCTTTATTGTTCTTATGAATTCAAACTATATATTCAAAGATTCACATTTTCAGTAGGAACTGATGGACATGAGGCTGAATATATTCTAGCTGCTGGGGTTTACCACTGCATATGTGAAAAGAAAGTTGCAGAAAGCCTTTAGTGTTTCCAGAGGGAGCTGTGTGTGAGCTGTGTGAAGTCAGACAAATGTCCTCAGCTGAGTCAGTGTTGGTTGGGGCTGGGAGTTGTTTGTGGAGTTAGAAGGACGTGAGCTTACTAGACGTCTGCAGCCCGCTCCTCATTTTTGATCGAGGTTAGCAGCTCGAGGCTACATTACCAGCTACTAGCATAACACATGGGGGTCAAATTGCATTGTGGGCAGTGTAGGCACGAGTTTTGGCATGAAGAAAAATGCATGCAATAAAGAACCTTTCTGGTTCTGTTTGATCCTCTCTTCTAACACGTCCATTGACAGTCTGACAATGTGTAATATGAAATCAGTGGAATACTCTTCTGAGGAGGGAGGAAGAATACACACCATAGCTGAGCATGTTAGACTCTTTCAACTTTGATAACTTTCCAATAACAGAAGTTAAGTATAAATTCACAAAATTAAACAGTACATAGTGGTCATTGGTAGAACTGCAACTAAGGGTAAGTCATTATGTTACAAACTTTACAGTATTTTACATGGGCAAGGTTCTTGCTTGTATTTAAATCACATTTAACAGTAACAGTTTGCACAGCAAAGGATTTATGTATTAGCTTTGACTGAAGCATGAAGTATAGAAGAAATGTAAATTACAGTGCTGCTAAAGTGTAGGGCAGCTTTATGAAGCACTGTGAATGTGTTCATAATTCAACAGGAATAAACAACCTGTTCCTACAAATGTGCATTAGATTAGATACTGTTTAACATTTCTGTTTTCTAAGATAAGCAAGAAAAAAAAGTAGCTTCAGAGAGGAGCGCCTTTGTCAAGTAAAACATTAAACCTCTACCCATCAAACTATATAACATGGAAAAAAGGAAAGCACAGCACAGCACAGGCCACACCATTTCATCAATAAGTGAGACAAGAGACAAGGCAAAAAACTTACAAATCAGAAGTTATGGTGTAAGGGAAAAAAAGCACAGGAGGAGAGAGGGGAAGTGGGCAAGAAGCAGTGATCTGAGAGGTCAGAGCTGTGCATTTGCCTTGTCCTTGCAGTGGGGCTGACTCACAATCAAAAACAAACAACCTGAACACAGAGGCTAGGTGTAGATCAGCTCCCAGCATCCCTTATCACACCACTGCACAGAGAATAAAAGCTGCAGAGACAACAAACAGCAGACACAGAGGCTGGACCCTGACAGACAACATGCTCTGACTACCAGGGCACTTCAGAACCACCATCTCCAGGAGGCCCAAATGTATGGGTTTGAGACCTGATGGTGATATTTCAGGAATTAAGGTACTATCAGTGTTTTGTATTTCAGTTCTGGTTTTAAAATACACACAAAAAATAATCAGACCCAAATAATCAGTGATTGTTACTGAACTGTTACTTTGCGATCAGACTGCACTGCCTTCCACTGGAATGGAAGAGGATTATCCTCTTATCTCATCCTCAAACTACTGACAATGACTACTAATCCTACCACTATGGTCCTAACTATTACTATTATATTTATATAATGTGACATTTCAGTCATGGAGCAGCTCACAGAATGTTTGATATGTTATTTGTTGTATATAAATGTATTTGTTGAATATATCCTGAAAACCTGAATTTGATTTTAATAATCACATGGCCTCCTCTTGCCACTCTGTGTTTGACTTTATGTCATAGCTCCACTACAGAACAGCAAAGTCATCTGTGTGTTTGGAGAGAAGCTATAGATGCTCCAATTCCAACTCCACGTTCTTTAGTTGTGTTCTCTGGATGTTCAGGTGAAGAGTTTCCAATAAGCTGTCAAGTATTTATGAGTCGCACAAGTAACTGCAGAATGTGGTCAATCAAATTACAGCATAACACCTCTTCCTATGATACAGTGAGCGAGCCAGCTCTAGCAGATGGAGCATAAAAAATTGTCCAGGTAACTATAAACAGTGGAGAGTGATGAAGGCAGAGAACAATGAGATTTTTTTCCCTCTGAAATGAGTATGGTTTAATCATTTCCACAGCTAGAATTATTTTTTTTAATTTACATTTTATATTGGTGAGAGTGATACTGTCAGGTTACTGTCACAATAACGGCGTTGTCTCACAATCTAGGTAGCACCTAGCTACTAGTCAGGCTTAAATTCACAGACTTTAGTATAAAACATCAGGCAAGTGAGCAAAGCTTTGTAAAAATACATGCAGGATGAGTGTTTTTTTTTTTTTCAAACAAGCGACATGTCGCTCTGTCGGTTTGCTGACACATGGAGCAGGTCAGGACATCTTCACTGGAAAACAGTCAAACAGTCTGAGTCCAGTTAGAAATCAGTGTAACAGAAAACCCAAAACACATCTTGCACTCAAGATACGTTACCTGCATTTCACTCTACATACTGGGTGAGCATGTAATAAATAAAACCTTGAATTTAAAGCTTTGTGGTGTGACAGAGAAAATATCAGCAGTTCCACTGTGGCATTTAGAAAGTTAATTCTCCATGCTGATTGGACCATTGTTTGTCAACTTGAGCGGTAAACACAGCTCTTAAAATTATTAAAAATGTTGATTTTACTCCTTTGATTGTCAACTTCCAGCAGGGAGACAAGACTTCATAATGGTAATGGCATGATGGTTTTCGAAGCTCCACTGTAATTACTCCACAATCATACACTATTATATTGTGAACGCCTGAACGTGTGGATGTAAGGGAAAGCCTCAGTGCTCAGGAGCAGCGTGGAGGCGGGTGCTGTCACAGGGTGTCAGTGGAAGTAAAAAAAAAAAACAAAAAAAACATTTTTCAGGTGAGTAATCACTGCGCACTCAGAGTGATGACAACCAAAAGTGTGATGAACTCAGTCAGGGAGTTTTCACTTTTATCCATAAAGGAGAGGAAGCCATCCAAAAACACAAGGACAAAGGACTCGCTAATTAATGTTATCTGCTGTTTTTTTGGCTCCGGGGTGAGCCTCTTTGGCACTGTGCCACTCCCCAGCAACAGGAGGCGCCACTAGATGACTGCCTCTCAGTCTGCATTAGGGGCAAGATTTCAGACATGACTGACAGGGAATGGGCTGCATGAGATATGGAGCATTCTGCCTGTAGTGTTGGGAATGTCTTCTTAGGTATCAAGGGAAAAGTTTCTGGCAGTGCTCTTTCCTTCCAGCACACAGTCTGGCCAGACACAGTCATAGGCAGCTGGGCTAAACCCAGACACCCAGAGTAAACAGCATTTGTAATGGGATATTAGCTTGAGCTGTTCCTTCATTTAGAGTGTCTGTCTCATTTCATGGCTGACATCTGAGTGCTGCAGAGGTGTATTTCAGGCAGCAGGCATCCACCTTAATCTGCTGAATCTAACCATGGCTGGCATCTGTCAGTCACACTCTGACGATCTGGGCCAAATATAATGGCATCTGGAGGGGGCGGCTGTGAACATGCAGGTAATGGCCGCGATAAATGAATGTGATGTAACCTTTACCCCACTGGAGAGTCACAAAACACACCTAGAGGTGGTATAGAGGACTTTGTAATGATATTCACAGCTACTCAAACAGACACAGTAATGGGCTCTTTATATTCTCTGACAGCAACTGGCAATGTGGATGAGCCCTATGTTGTCCCCTGTGACAGTTAAAGTCAGAGGTTGGAATTTATTTATGAATATTTAAGAACAAACACCGGGAAAATAAAGAATGAGAAATGGAACAAGTTTGTAGAGAATTTCCAATTTGTTGTTTATACCTGAGCTCAAAGTGGAAGTAGAAAAGTGCAGAACAAAAAAAATCTTTAGACTCTTGCAAACCCAACTTTGTTAATTTTTTGTTAATTAATCTTTGTTAATTATTTCTTCATTACTGTTTAAAGATGCCTTAATGACTCAAATTGAGGGGAATGCCAAATATGGCTCTAGCAGCCTTTTATTTACAATATTTACAATCAGTATTAATGTTGTATATACATGCATGAATATCGCGTATGTGTCGTGTGTGATGTGTCAGAATACGAGCATGTGATTTTCTATGTCTTGCTTTGGGACATAACGATACAGATTTGTATTTATCTTTATGTGTTAATGATGGATGTTTGCTCTCTGTTGTCCTTCTGTTCCCATTTTACTTTGTCAATTATTCTTCATTGTGTGTATTATAGTCAAGTAAGAAAGAATGCGTTTAACCACGGTGTTGTAATCTCAAGCACATGTGTGGCTCCAGAATGTTGTAGAGTAAAAGTATTAGTAGTAAAATACAATATTCAAGTCAAGTACAAGTTCCTACATACTGTACTTAAGGAAAGTACAGGTGGAAAGTACGTTCCACCACTGAATATAAGCATAGATAACAAAAAAAACAATATTTCTAAGTCTTCTAAATGAATAAATTAACATTTATGCTCTAAAAGAACACACATTTATCACTCTTAGTGCTCTCTAAAACTGCAACTGCTGCAGTTTGCAGTTAACATTTGGTTAAATTTAGTTTCAATCTGTTGAAGACCACAGACACATTTTAAAGAGACCAACCTTGACTGTCAATAGGAAACGAGAAGCAGCGGTGTCCCATTTCAGTGTTTGATGTTTTATTGACGCATCCATTGACTCTGACCTTTGCTGACTTTGTGACTATAACATCACACTACTGCCTCCTTTGTCCTCAATGGACACGAGCCATAATTCTTTAAAGGTCAGAAGGAATAAGCATATGTTGTATGTTGGGTATTTGCTGAGATGACGAATGTTCATATTTTTGTTAGGAGGACTGAAAAGAAGTCGGTTGGGCCAAATAACACGAGCAGACAGGTTGTAAAGCTAAATTATTAAAAAGAGATGAAAGACATAAAAGAGAATGAAGGTGAACAGTAAAATGATCACCCAAACACTCCTGCTTATGGTTTTTATTTATTGGTCCTGTCAGACTTTATTTAGTGATCTCTGCAGTTAAATTGGTGAAAGTGATGTTATCATAAATGATGGCCCAAACTATCAAAACAAGACCCCAGTTGTAATAAACCATAATTATTCTTGTTAACAAATTAATAAAGATACCAAGAATTAAAAGCTATCAGTAATTATGAGCAAGAATACTAATTCACTTGAAATAAAAATGGTTTTATCTTCCCCATTCAAAGTCAGTCAAAGTATTTCCCCTCTCTTTGTCTTTCTGCCCTTTATTTTTTTCTCTCTTCCTCTCTACTCTCCATCCTTGTCTCCTGAATTTCACGACTGCTCCTTCTGGGACAATCAATCCTTAATCACCCCTCCCCGCTGCAGCCAGCGAGACAACTCAATTGGCGCTAAGATATGCTAATCTTATTCCTCAGATGATTACGCCGTGGAGTCAACATTGATCTTCCTTGACCTCAAAAAAAACACAAGCCCTCCAGTCAAAAAGACTGATGGTGATTTGTGTGTGTGTGTGGTGGGGGTAATGCCTCTGCTGTGGATCAGTGTGCGTTTTGGGGCTGAACTGCTGTGATCTATTTCAGAGCAATGAGACACTGGACAGACACAAAGGGCTGATAAAGGCTACATGCTGTACACCAGTGTGGAATTCCAGCTGAAGGGTCTGATCTATTGCACCATGATAGAAAATGATGAAACTGGAACATTTACATGCCAAATAGATTTAATCAGGGTGGTGAGGCATTTAGGTCATCATTGAACACTAAAGGGGCTGCGTAAGAATTAGCTAACGGTCAAATTCACATTACAAACAAATAGGGGGCAGCATATTACCAGAAAGTTGGGGTGTTCAATCTAATTGTAAGTGACAAGGAAATACACTCTTTGGTCCCTCCTCCCCCTGTGACATAGTCCAACTGGCCATCGGAAAAAACCTGCTGCGTTGGTGAGCTGGTGGACCGTCCAAAAAAAATGTATAACGTGTTATCAGGGTGTGCATGAGACTGTGCTGTGTGTGGGTTCTGGGACTGGGCTCACTGGTCAATCACAAATTAAAGAATTTATACTGTAGTTATTACTACTGGGTACAACTACTGGGTAACTATGGCCTTGTTCATACCGGGCATTAATGTGTATCAGGTGACCCAATCTCAGGTAAGTATAGGTGTGAATGCACTTAAGATGCATTGAACAAGCCTTTGAGATCTGATCACTCAGACCACATTCGGAGGTGGTATGGGCCGCACTCTTTAGGAGTGTGAAAGCAAATGTGTCCTGGACTGCACTGAAGGACCGCCTACTCCACCGACGTTCTCTGTTTAGGTGGATGTACATACTCGTTCGTAAACAAATGCAGCTTGTACAAAGCTGGCTTTGTCCATGAGGTCTGAAAATTTCAGACAGCCGCACATTGTGAATGCGTCAAACATCTTGGGCGATTTGGTTTTCCTGGAACACGCAAAGGAATAGACCTTGTCTGTATTGTTTTGATTTCTTCTTCTTTTACTTTCCAGCGTACACAGCATGGGAAGGGCATTGCTGCCTCTGGTTAAAAACAATAATACATTTGGTCATTGCAAACAGAAATGCTGTACGTGTTTATTAGCATATAGATCAGGGAAGTCAGGTCTGATCACACTTGAGACGCATGTGGAGACACAATCTAATGCCAGAAATTTTACTGTTACAGGGAATGAAACTGATCAAAAACCTGGATGATTCAGGGAAGATGGAGTGATGACTTCTGCATCGCTTAATACATCCAATGTGGTTTTTATTTCAAAATGACCTGTTAACCAACAAAAGGCATTTTCTACAGAGTACCTGTATCTGTGTGTTTACTTCAGAACAAAGGTCTCTGATGACCATGTCTCAGCTGTCGTTCACCTCGCCAGCACACTTCATTACTGGACGATGGTTTATGGCCTCGTGATGGACAGAATTAACCCACCCATGATGTCATTCACCTTTGTTTGACTTATGTAATCACATGTTGACAGTTTTAAAGTTGGTTAAAAGTCAGCAGTTGTGTTCAACCAACTTTACAGCTCCCAAAGGTGCAAGGTAAGTTTCGTTTTTTTTTTTTTTTTTTGTTCTTTTTTTTTCAGCTCTGTGCTCGACCCTCCTCTCATCCCGGGAAATAAATACAAATATAGCAAAATAAAACACAAGGCACATATAATATACGGTTAATAAACTCTTCTGAAGGTAATTTAGTTAATAATTTAGTTTGTTCTTTCACATTTTGAGGCCAGTAAAAATCAAAACAAATTTTTCTCTCATCGATCTCTGTAGTTACACAGTAAGTTAGATATATAGGAGGTGGTAGCTCCCCCCCTTTGTTACATTCAGTTACAGGGTCAATACAGGGTATGCAGGCTGTAATCTAAAGAGTGGGTACCCAGTATTAAAATAATAATAATGACAGTATAAGTCATCCATAATTTTACAGAGAATATTTAGCCGAACGGTTAGCAGATTTCAGATTCTCCTGCCTGAGGTCAGGGAGCTGGACAGCACTGACTGGTTTATTTCCAATAATTACTAAAATCACTTTATTAAAATATCAGCCTGACTGCAGTGTGTGTCATTCTGTGTTAAATGTATGCCAGGAGTTAGTTTATCTGTTTTATATTAACAAACATACTGCAGTGCATACTATTACATCCCAACAGTAAGCCCGACATGACATGACCTACTTTAACTCACCACAGGCACCTACAATCTATTAAGCTTAACCTTCAGGGGCTGAGCTATCTTTAAGAGACCGATTGATATTCATCATGCACATGGGAGAGGTTGGGAACCAGCTTTGGGTCCTTCAGCATGACTCATCTCACATATGTGAACATGTTTTGACCAAATCTGGATGGCCTGGCCTTTAGATGAACGGCGGCGATCTTTGTGCTGTAGCCACTCAATCTGCATCCTGCCTTGCAAAAACCTAATAAACAGATCTATTTTAGTGTGCATGCTCAGCATCGTGCACAGCACCTGTTGATGTCTGAGCCCACACTAGATGGCAGTATGACTCAAGCCAACTCTCCATCATTCCTCCTCGGCTGTTGCAGCCCAACCCAGTCCCTCTCTGTGTGGAAGCTGCAACCAGCCTCTTTAATGGAATGTCAAGAAAAGGCAGAATTGTGCCTGCCTGTTTGAAATACAGAGTGAGTTTAAATAATCTGCTTCCCCTGTTCAGAAAGCTGCAGTGTTCCTGCGATTCGGATGGTGTTCTTAGTTCGCTCTCAGTAACTCCGATAAACTCCCCACGGTTGCTTTTCAGTGCTGCAACACTGTTCGCTCCTCGCTGAAGGGATGACAAGCAGGTTGTTCCCTGGAAAGACTTTGTATTGTTACACTTAAAGTTGCTGCATTTGGTAAACATTGCTTAGTAAACACAGAGTGCATGGTGCCCACTGTGTTCAGTGACGCGCATTCAATGTATTCTGGCTCACACATTTCTTTATGCTCAGAAAATAGATCTTGGTGTCACTTGCTATTTCTCATCTTGTCATGTTCCATCACTGTGACCTTGCTTCAGAGGATTTTAGTATGACCTAACATAATAGTACTGTCATTGGACTGAGATATGCACACATGCTGCTGTATGACAAATATATGAAAACAACTTGGCTTTTATCTCATTCCAGGCTAACACAGGACACATTAATGCAGTCAGGTATCCTTTGTGTACTTTTCTTCTTATTCTTTTTAGATCAGTGGGGTCTGGTTAAAACTGTCTTTGTCTATATAGTGTGTATAAAGAATGTCATCGTTTACATACTGCTTATAAATTCTAAGTGATAACCAAAAACTTATACAGAAAACGTGAAAACAATTGATTACTCAGTTAATTGATTAAAAAACAATCTGTCCAACTACTTTAATAATCAATTAATCATATATGTTAGCCATAGTTAGTTTTTTTTTTGACTGTTGGTTGGACAATGCAAGACATTTGACATTAATCAAGACAAAATGTTTGACTAGTTAACTAGACCTAACTAGACTTAACGAGTCAGTGATGAAAATAATACCTTCTACCTGTACAATTCAAGATCTACAAAATATAAGATCTAAGCTGGAAATCTGTGAAATATTAATCACTAAAAAGGTAAAACGGACATGCTCAAAACTGGAGTCACAACAACACATTCAGTGAAATGCACTATGCACTGAAAAACAGTCAGTCTCACCTGCCAGGACCACTGTTATCAGCCAGTCCATAGATCACGGTAAAAAATTATATCTGGAAAACAAACTCAAGATATTTTCTAACACAAAAAGCTCTTTTGCTTTACAGATCTACCTCTACCATCCCCTGTGTTGTCGTGGGCACACAGGCTATGGGAAACAGTTCAGCTGGTGACATTGTACTGTGACAAGTCCATAGGGGGTAAAGCTTAGTGTTGGGCTTCCTCGGCTCGGCTTTGTGTCTCCCTCGTGTTATTGAGTTTCCCTTGTGCCTGGCTGCAGGATCTATTGTCTCCTTAACTATTTGCACTCTGCAATGGGTTAATGGAACGAGCTCTGCTGGAGAGCAGTACTGACTGTATACTTGAGGTCCCTCTACTACAAGTCTGACTGCTGTACTGCATGTTCTTCTAAAAAGGACATATTTGTAAAAGGTTGCACAGTGAGGGTTCCTCTACCAGACATGTTATGGTCTATTGCTCTATACAATCAGGAAAGATGGAAAACGGACACGACAGTGTATCTCAGCTCTGCAGCTTGGAGCATTTGTCACTTCTACTCAAACTATTATAACCATCTTCAGCTGTTAAAATGGGCTTTTGCTGGCACGTTTTGGGGTTTAATTTAGCAAAGGACATGTTATGGCTTGGATTTGTGTTTATAGCAAAATGCCGCCCCAGTTACTGGAGCCAAAGCACAAGCCACCAGGACAGGCCAAGACACCTGTCAAACAATGAAACTAAACCAAACTGCGCTGTTCGAGTGTGAAAGGTTCCCTGTGGAGGTTTAGAGCTCCGGTGGTTTTCTGTGAGGTGGTCCCTGGTCTTGTGCACACGCATGATAAAATATAACAGTCCTACCAACACACCTACACTTTTCCACTGATCAGCAGGGGGTGATAACAAAACAAGATAAGCTGCAATGTGCCAGAACAGGCAGGAAAGAAGAAGATTGCAAGTTAGCAAACTGGTTTTAACATAAAACCACCAAGTGCAACACACTTGTGGGAACCTCTGCACCAGTGATGAACTTTCTCTCAATTTCCATGGTAGAAAGATCCCCAACAGTGTGTTTGGCTGCTGGATGAGTAAAAGATTTAGATAAAATTTAGTTCAACAAAAAGATTCCACAATTCCCCGGTTGTGTGTTTTAATTTCACAGACATTCATCATTAACCTTTTTAGTTAAGATGGGTGAACAAGGTGACAGAGTTTGTTGCTGATTAAGGTGAAAGCATGGTTCATTTCACTCATCTCTGACGTACAGTTGAACAAAGTTTAAGAAATCCATCTCTGAGCAAAAGTCATTAAAGGAAAACTGTGCAAATATTAATAACGATTTAGTAAATGACTGGTGCTTGGTAGTAAATATGTGAATGACCTTCCTCTGAAGGGAACATCCCCCATGGATGGAAGAAAATTTTCATGTTAGACCAGAGGACACAGCAATCACTCAAGTGGGTTTGTGATGATGAGGAGTCCCTGGGTGACTGTGATGAGAATATTGTCTGTGACAAAGTTAATAATTAATTGCAATTGAAGACATTGGTGCAGAGGTTGAGGCTGAAATGAAAACGAACCAGTATGAGGAAGATGCAAAAGAAAAAGAGAACCCACCTGGATCCTGAAAGAAGACGGAGAGGACGGAGAGGATGGGGTGAACACCAAACATCTAACATTATGACTGACCCTTGAATTCTCAGTTTAATGTGCAAATACTTTTAACTAACACCTGCTGTCGTACAAGTTCTCAGTCCACAGCTCAGTGTAGAAAACAAAGGCCATAAAATCCTAATTCATAAATATACAAGAAGGGACAAGAAGGAGAAATCTACAAACACTGTCTGACAAAAACTGAAGTTCTTATAGAGGTCTGACTTCAGGAAGAGCTGTCAAACAAACATCTAGTTTCCCAGCTAATGTCTGCAGGTTGAGATAAATAAAATCTGTACAGACACTGTGAAATAAACCTGCTTTTAACCTAGAACTGGTTGGCTCTTACTAATTTCAGAGTCTGGCTGAGTTTCTTCCAGCTCAGTTGTCGTGAGATGTTCAGTTTGAGAGGGGGGATGAAGCCAGATTAAGTGTCCGAAAGATCAATGACAGAGCAGTGGTACTGACATGGCAGACGAATTTCTGGCACATCAGGCATTTTGATGGTCTGTCTTGCAGTTTAAACACGTCCATGTTCCAGTGTCCAGCAGCTTTATATGCAACGCTGGGGTTTTCTTTCATTTGCTCTTCGCTTTTCATATTGCAACTAATTATGATTTTCTAACTGGAAGCTACAAATGTACAATACAACTCACAGACACAGACACGCACTACATCTCTACGCACAATCTCAGGTCCAAGAAGCAACAACAGGAAAAAAACATGTATTTGTATGACCTGTTTGGCAGGTGTACAGGTGTGGGACAGGCAACAAAAGTAGTGGTCCTGGTTTTGTTTCACATTTCCACACATTACAAAAATAATAGGATGTCCACAAAATGGAGCAACGAGTGAATGAGATCAGTACCACACAGCTGCCTGCTCTGCAGTGTCAGGTCATTAAGATCATGTATTAGAGGACCTATTAGACTTTTGATTGAGACAGTAACTTCAACTTCAGTTTGCTTTATTAGCTTCACGTGAAAACACTACGTATTGCCCAAGATTAAAAAAATAGAGGATGAAGAAAACAAGAAATGACATGAAGATTATATAGTACAACTCGGTTATATAAGAAAATCACAGTGAACATTAAAACAAATTACATCCTTCATATCCTACCATTGTGTTAAGTTCATAAGGTGTTTATTTAGTCTGATAGTACAAAGCAGTCACGTCAGAAGATCCATATACAGTCTGTGTAATGTATAATTTTATACATTGTCTTAGTCGGTTTTCCCTTGTAATCCATTGTAATCCTGTAATCCAGCTCACTGGACTAGAATTGAAACATTGCCTGAGATTAAAGTGCTGGTTCTGAACTTTTAGAGACTCTGTAATAATTGTCATAACAGGAAGCAACAGGTCCCCTGGTCCCCTAAAATTACAGGACTAATTCTACAAAAAGCTATACTTCCTCTACTGTAGTGATCAGATGGAAATGTCAGCACTTTAACACCATAGTCATCATTTCTTTTCAAAGTTAAAGTGTTAAACCAAAGAGATGATGCAAGAAAGAAAGTGTTGATGTTAAAACTGAAGAGCTTTCTTAACTATGTGTTTTTTCTTCCAGAGCAGCTTTAACAGAACCCATTAACGTTCACTTATTTAATCTTTGATGGTATAAAGACAGTATTATATTCTTATTACAGAATGTGTTTTGGGGTTTTCAAAGACTTTTACCTTCATGTTTTGCAAGAAAAAAATAATACATATACTTCTTTTCATATTATCTCCTGTACATCCTGTGTTTTGGCCACGTCTGTACACCTGTGCACCTGCTGACAGTGACAGGGTGTGACAGTGTGAGTGTGTGTATGCATTTATCCATGGAGACCCCATACGTGAGGCAAAGGGTAATTATTGTACTAAATCATTCATTTATTATAGTTATTCAGTTGATCCTCTGTGTACACTACTGTAATAATAGACGTCTAAGAAGTAATGCCAGTGTCACAAAGTCACGACAGAGGCAACCAGGAACACGAGGGAAGAGAGGGCCCAAATGCAAAAAACCCCCAAAACAGGCCGATGAGTAAACTAAAAGTCTTTTAATAAACCAAAATCACTGGAGTCCAGGGCCAGGGAACAAAACTTAAACAACTAAAAATCATCCACACAGGAGAAAAAGACTCAGGAACAAAACTAAACGAAAATAGTAAGTAAATAGAAAGTCCTCACTTAAAAACAAAAGGAAGGTAAGTCCACGAGTGGGAAAACACAAGGCACAGGTACACGAACAAACACAGGGAATTGATGAGGCAGAGGAGGCAGAAGCACACACTGGAATCAACACAGGTAAAGACATGGGCAGACTCAGGTACAGACACAGACTCGGACTCAGGTACAGACACAGACTCGGACTCAGGTACAGACACAGACTCGGGTACAGACACAGACTCGGGTACAGACACAGACTCGGGTACAGACTCAGACTCGGGTACAGACACAGACACAGAATCGGGTACAGACACAGACACAGAATCGGGTACAGACACAGACTCAGGTACAGACACAGACTCGGACTCAGGTACAGACACAGACTCGGGTACAGACACAGACTCGGGTACAGACACAGACTCTGGTACAGACACAGACTCGGGTACAGACACAGACTCGGGTACAGACACAGACACAGAATCGGGTACAGACACAGACACAGACTCAGGTACAGACACAGACTCGGACTCAGGTACAGACACAGACTCGGACTCAGGTACAGACACAGACTCGGGTACAGACACAGACTCTGGTACAGACACAGACTCGGGTACAGACTCAGACTCGGGTACAGACTCAGACACAGAATCGGGTACAGACACAGACACAGAATCGGGTACAGACACAGACTCAGACTCAGGTACAGACACAGACTCAGACTCAGGTACAGTCTCAGACTCAGGTACAGTCTCAGACTCAGGTACAGTCTCAGACTCAGACTCAGGTACAGTCTCAGACTCAGGTACAGTCTCAGACTCAGACTCGGGTACAGTCTCAGACTCAGACTCGGGTACAGACACAGACACAGACTCGGGTACAGACACAGACACAGACTCGGGTACAGACACAGACACAGACTCAGGTACAGAAAGACTCAGGTACAGACACAGACTCGGGTACAGACACAGCCTCAGACTCGGGTACAGACACAGACTCAGGTACAGACACAGACTCGGGTA
>JBBMJY010000025.1:23314633-23328270 GCA_037833715.1 Toxotes lorentzi
CAGACACAGACTCGGGTACAGACACAGACTCGGGTACAGACACAGACTCGGGTGCAGACACAGACACAGACTCGGGTGCAGACACAGACACAGACTCGGGTACAGACACAGACTCGGGTACAGACACAGACTCGGGTGCAGACACAGACACAGACTCGGGTACAGACACAGACTCAGACTCGGGTACAGACACAGACGAACTGACAAGAACACAGGGAAACAACAAGACTTAAATACATGAGGTAATGGGCAACAAGTGACAAATGGCTGGAAACTAGACAAAGACAGGAAGTAGACTAGAGACACAAGGACTATGACTTCAAAATAAAACAGGAACTACTAGCAAAACTAAACAAAAAGGTCGAAACGTCTACAAAAGTGTTCAAAACAAAAGGGTTCAGAAAGCAGCTCCCTTAGGGACTGGTCATGACAGCCAGAGAATAATAGTGTAAGATAATTACAGGTCAACACATTTATTTGTTCATGTTTACTTATGTTTGCTCCATAACTTGTTTTCTCCATGCTGTACCATGTCATCAACAGGAGATTTTCATATCAGGCTCTTACTGTAACATATTAACTTAATTAATGTGCTGCTTCTGCAGCAAAATGGACATTTACTTTGAAAATGCCAGTAGCTGCTTTCATCCTAGATGGTAGATGTACAATGTGCAGATAAAATCCTGACAATTACATTTGTCTGTTATTTGAAAAAGTGGTCTTGGTGTTCATTGATAAGGGAATGCTAGTGATGTAGTGTATTGCAGTTTCTAGAACCTTCTGTTATCCAGAACTGACCGAAAAAAACTTTTTCCTTTTTTATTTTGAAGCCCTGTCCCTTGTGTGTCTGTTCCTACATTTCTTGTCTTTTTCCTGCCTTTGTTAACCAATGTACTGTATGATTTCCATTTCTCCCAGTCTCTTTGTCAGTTTGTCTGTTGTCTTGTCTGAGTCTGTATCTCCTGTCTTTGCTGTTGTCATCCCCGAGGTTGTTCCTATGGTCTTGTCTCTGTTTGCACCTGTGATCCTGCCTGTGTTTGCCTCATGGTTTTGTCTCCTGTGTTTGATCCTTGAGTTCTCATGGACTTACCTTTGTTGCCTTTCTCAGCCCAAGTGAGAATTCCCTGAGTTTGCTTTTGGGTTTGTGCTTCACTCCTTTATGGATGATGTTTTTGTTACCTGAGTTTTATTTCATGGACATGGACTTTATGCCAGTGATTTTGAGTTAATTAAAAGACATTATCCATATCCATCTGTCTGCATTTAGGTCCTTTCCCTTGTGTTCTCGGCTACAGCAGCAGCCTATACAACACTCCTGTGTGTTTTTGTCTTGGAATATTGGGCACATCATTAAAATCCAGTTTTGAAGATGGAATTTACAGTGGGGAATGAATACTTACAGACTGCAGGTCATCCCACTGAATGTCTTGGCCAGAAAATCTGTTTCATGCCTTGGTTCTCCAAAGGTAATGTCAAAGCTCAAAGCGTCCAATATTGCCAAGAGTAGGTTTACATTGGAGTCAGTAGACAGCCGGAGCTCTTGCTCTGGGGGTCTGATAATACTGTGAGTGAGTTAGCATTGGACTCAGTTGGAAATTCTCCTCTCAGTGAACAGATGATTTATGTTGTTGAAATAACGACATAATGCTGCCTAAGGGCAACACATTCCTAATATTCTCCTTGACAATGAGACAGCTGTTTATTTTTGCCTGGGAGCATCTGCCCTTGGTGGTGTGTTTCATTTCACTGTGGCTGCAGGCAGGTGTGTGTCTGTTATATGCTGGACTGATTTAACAGACATGGGACTTCAATGGTGTCTGCATGTTACAGATGCACTGAAGCTAATAAGGACATGCTAGAAACATGTCTTCAAACAAAGTCATTAAAAATTGAATTTTTTGCACAATAAGAGCTCCTTGTAAATGATTACTGGTTGGTCTTTACAAAAATTTAGTGATAATCTTCACAGAAACATTGATTCTTTTGATGTGGTCAATTGTTGTGCTTTGAAAGAATATGTTTTCATGTGCTCTGAGGTCTATAAAAGACCATTTTTAGATGAAACGCTATGAGGATTACTACAGTTCTAAATATGTGTAGCCCATCTACCACCTGATGAAAGGAAGAAAGGGGCCCTGAGTTCTTTAGCCTTACTTAAATTTGTTAGAGTAATTCAGATTATGTCAATCTTATAATTAGTTTTGGGAACATAAACTGTACTAATTCAAAATACTTTAATTTTTCTGGCCTGACTATAGTGACTTGGGTGGAATATCTTTTAGCACTAGGTAATACCAATACAATGCAATAAACACACACAGAAGGTATCTTAAATTGAAATAATTGCTTATATTAATGAACAAATGAACAAAACAAAAAATAAATAAAGATACTTATCACTTTCAGCCCTTGTTATTCCCTCACAGATATACAATTTTCCTCTGACATTTTGGAAAATAAAATTCACCAGTAAGTTTCTGTACAAACTCAGTCCTTCAAGAGTTTGTCCCACTCACACAAACACTGCACATAAAAAACTATATTAAGAAAACAATAAAGAAAAAACAATACTCTAAACCAAAAGCGGTTACTTCACTCTTCAGAGCAAAATAAATAAATATCCACGCAGTACCTTTCAGAAATGCGTGGTCCACAGAGGAGGTTACCGGTCCCTCTCCCTGGTGTTGGAAACAGAACGGCAGCAGACAGGAAGAGCGACGACGTCCTGAGGATGTCCAACTGTTGCTTGCAGAACTCTGAGTATCGCTGGTAAGCTCAGAGAGACGTCCGGTTGTTGGCTCCCGTTTTCAGGTCGAAAACTGTCCATCCAGAGACAAACACTCCCGACGAAGCTACTAGCCTTAGCTGTGTTAGCTTGATGCAGCGCTAAGTCCGTCGTGTTAGCCTCGCTACTCGCTTAGCTAACGAGCAGCTGTCTCAGTCCACAACAGATCAAAACTTTGGGCTAAACTTACTCACAATACATGTCCCCACGCGGATCACCTTGCTAGCAATCCCAGGAAACACTTAGAAACACAAACTTGTCAACACGTTTATTTATATCCTCGTCGACAGGGAAACACTTTCCGCCTCCGTCAAGTTCTCCCCCTCCTCCTCCTTCTGGCACATCACGTGACACAACCAGAGACGTCAACCTCTCATGTGATCCTAAACATCTCTCCAAATATATCCCGTACAAGAGTTTACAGCTTTTTAGCATAAGACATGAAATGAAATACATTACTGCAATTTTAATTATTATTTTACACAACTTTTAAACATTTATTTTAACTTCTTTATGAACTTTACAATCTTAGAATCAAGAGTCTTTATTGTCATTATGCCAGCATAACGAAATTTTGCAGAGATTCCCGGCTTAAAGGCACACATACACAAATAACACAAAAAGTTAGAAAAAAAGAACACATGAAAAATATAAACACCAAGTAAAGTACAGTACAGTACTGCATATTTTAACACATCAATATGTATTTTAACCACACCACAGTTTTTAACCTTTATGTATTTATCCATTTATTAAGAATAAATATGTATTCATATTAGTCCACTGGGCTACATATGTAACATTAACAACTTTATTTAACCGTACTTGGTTAAACTAAGAGAGAAGGAAATCAAATTTTTATGAAACTTTAACTTTTAACACATAACTTTAATAAGTTGTAATATAAGTTTAGTTAGATCCCATTACAAGTGGTAACTCAAGACGTATTTCAGTGTCAGGTGTGAACTAGCATACATAGACCTGTCTGCTTGTGATTGGATCACCTGAGACTCATACCTGGATGTTAATTCCAGGTATGAGCAGATCCATAGATTCAGGATTCACTGTGTTTTGGAGAAGGAGACAAGGCAGAGCTCTGTGCTCTTCTTTGAAACCACTTCCTGATTCAACCCACTGATCAATATGGACCTACTGAAGTTACACTAGTGTGTGTGTATGGGAGAGGGGGAGATGAACAGCAGCATGGGCACAAACTTGATATCTGGTAAAGGTCAGTTCTCCTGAAACACTGTCTCCTAACAAACACACTGACTAAAAGCATTGAGTGGAGTCTGTAGAGCTAGTTCAGCTAGGCAACTTGAGCGACACTGACTAATCTCCCAGATGAGTGCATTGTCATTTCCAACTATTTGAGCTGTAAAACTAATTTCTTGTTTGCTGCTGCTGCTGCATCTCCTTGTTGTTTGCCCACACAGTCACACCCTTCCACTCAGCACCCACCTGTAGACTGAACATCTTACTTATTGTTATGTCTCCTGCACTTACTAATATATCCTCATTTTACTTTAATATTTTCCTTTTTAGTGTTTCTACAGCTTCCCATTCTTATTCCTAGGTGGAATTTCACTTTCTGCTGTCACCATAACAGAACGTACCTGCAGGGCAGCTTCATGACACAGGTAATCCAAGACGGCCCATGTTTGGTTCAATGAGGCCTCATTGCTTTGTGGTACAGACCCCTGCTCCTCTGAAGGACATGGGCTGTTTTTTTAGAAACCAAGAATATCAGAGCAAAACTGTGATGAATGGATGAATGGATCACTGTATTTCTCTGCTTTTGCTACAAATCCTTGGGTTCCCTTTGTCAAACTAGCTTAACTAAAGGAGTAACCTTACATTATTTCTGAACTGAAGTAGCACAGAATTAGCCGATTATAGTATTAAACTACAGGTGACATTGGACAAACAGTAACTGTAGCAGCTACGCCCTGCTCTTTATTTGGTTTAGTGAAGTGATCACAGCTGACACTGTAATGAGATATAGTTCTGAATATGTCAGACCCATCCATTTTTCCTCATCCTCTAAGCTTTTTCTCTTATACAAGTGACACATATGTTTGAAAAATACAAATATTAAAGCATGAAGCTAACCTCTAAGTATAGACACCTACAAAAAGCATGCTAACAAGGTTATGTGACAATAAAATAATTAAACTGTTTTTTTCATAGATAATATTGTATTGAAATACTGGAGCTAGCTAGCTCTACTTTGCAATACAAGGGCAGTGTTGCTCCATGACAACACATCTTCTGCCTGGATCATCAAATAATGAGGGTACTAACTTTTTTCTTGAGCCCAGAATTTTGAATTTGATCAGTCGGGCTCAGTCTTAGCCTTAGCTTTAGAACATTTGTGTAAAAGCTGCCCGGTTAGCTCAGTTCGTAGAGCACGAGATTCACTCTCTCGGGGTTGAGTCCCACTCTGGACGACACCACCACCCGTGGGAGGTGCTGTAGGACTTCGGTGCTTTGTGGACTGGGTGGGAGTTGCCCCCTGGACCCAGATGATGACATGACGTTTGTGTGAACATTGTGAGCAAATACCCCTTTGGACAGAATTCTCATTTTAAAATGAGTCAACAAGAAATTTTAAAAGATCAGCAGGAGAGAACGTTTTCAAATAACCCACAGAGTTAATGTTAATTAGGCATTCAGCTGTGTCGTGTCAGCTAATAAAATTAATTGTTGTTGACTAAAAATGAGAGGCTGCTTTTGATTAATTCCAATGAAATATCCTTTGTTTCAAAAACTATTATGGGTTTTTATGGTAAAACCGCCACTGTAATCATTCTTAACAGCATGGGTGCCATGTTCAAATGTGCAGCTTGCATCATTAGTTTTCTACAAAGCACAATCTTTACTTTCCACTCCTTGTTAGTGGCACACAGAAGATGGTAAAATCTTGGTGAAAAGATCATACTTACAGAAATGCACATTGGGAGTTGTAGTTGATTTTTGGCTTTAAGCTTGTTATTAACCAGATTTATTCCAGTACAGTTGTTCATCTTATTTACTGATAATTCAGCCAGTTTGATGTCAGTCCAAACTTTCACACACTCACACTGACTATCCACAAAGCAAACAAGCACTTACTTTCAAGGTCATTTATCAGTATAGCCTTGTTCCAACTACCAAATTTAGATGACAGACTCTGATAGTTTTTTTTTTATGAAAAATGAATTTAATTTGTCACTGTGCGTTTAATTTGTTTTTCATGAGGAAAAGCCGAAAGGGTATCCAGTGTATCACTGCCCATATGTTCTGTTGTTGGTATAGTAGTAAAGTAGCAGTAGTAGCAGTTTTCAGGAGCATCTAAAAACTCTAGCTGAATGGTATCACACTGACTAGCATTATAACAAAGTTATATCTATTATTTGTGTATCAGATCATGGAGCCTTCACCTACATATTGTCTGCAAGTGATAGATGCCTCTGATTTCAATAAATCAGGTTAACTCAGCCTCATTAATCTATCTGGCAACTGGGGAATTTCAGCATTTTCATCTAACATCACACCAAACACATGGGGAAAGTAAATGAGAATAACATGTTTTTCTCCTTTAACAACTAATGTCAAATTGCTCTTTAGCAAGGTGCAGAACCCAGTGGATCAATACTGTGTCAGCATCCACTGACAGTGCCTGCGTGTATTTGTCTGCAAACTAAAGTCAAAATTGTTTGTAGTGAACTTACTCAGATAATTAAAAGTTAGTCCCTCTCACAGACACACACACACACACACGGCTGTGGTGAACAAGTGCATGTGGCTGGCATTGCTGTGTGTAGGAGAGGCGAGTAAAACATCTGTTATGCTGCTGTATAATCAGCATAGCTGTGTGGGTGGAAGAGATGAGAAAACTTCGTCGGAGAATGATATTGGCATTCAGCGCATTCCATCACATCCACAGGGCTGTCGCTGATTTTTATGACTGTTATTACACAAATGGGGGTACGTAAGGAGGTGGAACTCACTTTATGACTGATAAGAGACCACTAGTTTGCTGAGGAACAGCTGTTAACTTGGTCCACAGTTTGCTATTGTCATCACAGGCTTCATCGGTAGCTCTGTCTCCCAGTTGAACTGGAGAATTTCTCTGAGTTTGCATGGATGCACTGTAATGTATGCCCTGCCTAGTTTATCTTGCCTGCTGAAATTCACTGGCTCTCTCCAGAGAGAGCGACAGAAAGAAAGAAGGAGGCAGAGGAATAGGCAAGAGAGTGTAAAGTGTGAAGAGGATGACCTAAATTAGACTTTGAGTGATGCAAATGGGTGTTTAATATGTGTTTGTGTGCTTGCCCGAAGGCATCTGATTATATGTTTGTGCAGGTAGGTGTGCAATCTGTGTGTGTGTTTTTTTGCTTGCGTGTGTGTGTGTGTGTGTGTGTGTGTGTGTGTGTGTGTGTCTGCCAGAGTATAATGGCACCAGGCCGTCTAGCTACAGGCTACAATCCAAATGAGATCTGAGGAACTGTATGTCAAGCCAGCTATTCATCAAACACAACAGCAGTGAGAAGCAAGATTGAATGGCTGAGATAACATCTTCCATCATTGAATGTAGGAGGCCACTTTGTGGGTTTCATCTGCACAATATATGACATACAGGACTGTCAATGGAATATGATAATGTGCCATAGATCTGGTACTGGGGGAGCTGGTATAATAGCTGCAAGGTAATTGGCATTTCAAAATGACATCCACAGAGGTGCAGTGGATATTGTGAGGTCTTCAGTATCAACAAAATAAGCTTCAAATAGTGGGAGCTTCAGAAGACGGCTGCTGATTGACGAGTGTTCAAACAGCTTCACATCCAGTCACATTACTGCCAACCCAATGTCTTTTCAGCTCTGTTCCTATGGAACGGCTCTGCATTTGCAATTACATTTCAAAGGAAATGTAATGGAGGCGAGAAACATTCATATTAAATTAATGTGTAAAACAATGATAAAGCTCAATCACAACATTCAGATTCAATGCAGACGTGTAGTGAACAATAAGGGTTTGGAATCAACTAGTTCTGGTCCCAGTCTACAGTGTTTTGCAAAGTTACTCCTCTGCTGTCTTTCAGGGAAAACACATTTGTCTGTCCTTTTAGACCACAAAAAAAAAAACTGTAAAAAAACAGGTTCACGTAAATGTCCTCTGAGAAAGTGTGCAACTGAGAGTGATGGCAGTAGTTTACTGAGCAGTTTGAACCAGCAGCACATTGAATTTACAGCTGACCTGCTGAACCATAGCTGCATTATAAACAGTGATAGAAGCATTTTCACTGAACACATATAGACATATCACAGTTGGAGAAATACACGTGTAAACAGTAAAACGAAAGATTGCATTTAGCTGCTTCATGGCAGACTGTCATGGCAGACTGGGACAATTGAATGTGGAGCCCTTGTTATTGTTATTTGTAACACCTGTGCTTCTTATGCTAAAAGACTGCAGTGCATTTGAACAGTAGCCAAACTGAACAGTGAAGTGATTTGAAGTTTCTCCCTCTTCTGTGGCCTCTGCAGCATCAGCTGAAGCCTGGCTAGGGTTAGTTAGATGTTGCTTCAACCAGGTTTAGCTCTGGACCACCATCTTCCCAGTCACTGAAGGTGTTAGACCACTTCAGATGATGTATCAGTTGCAAATGTGTGGTTATTTTTGCCACTAGAGTCACTGCTGCCATGAAATATAACTGATGTCCTGTAGTTGTCTTTGCTGCCTCTGACAGCTGCCATACTGGTGGGCAGAAGAACATGCTATTGTCAGTTCAGCAAACAAGGAAATTCAATAATATTGACTACTGAGGTCGCTTGTTTCTCATGAGATAGTCCAATCAAATAGAATTTATAGTGTACCAGACATATGCTGCGTAAAAATACCGCATTAAATTACATCATCGTACGTTTGATAAACACCACCAAGGTTTATAGATGATATCAAGTAAAAGGGCTGTGGTTAGAGAGAAAACTACAGGAGAGGCCATTGTTCAGGTTTTAATTTTAAACTCAAAAAGTTTACAAAGTGATGCAATGATCATGTTATAGATGATTTAGTTCATTTTTTAGTTTATAAAATGGCATTTGGATTTGTTAAAGAAGGTGGTCACACAATAAATATGAAACATGGGCCACTACTGTACTGTCATAACTGTAGTTTGTTTATGACCTAAAAAGAGACAGTTTATTTCATGCCCTTCTTTAAGTCTGCTCACGCTACAGCAAGCTTGACCAGTTTCTAGACATTTAAACCAGCAGGATGGGGTGTTGGCTCTAATTATTACTCACTAAATAATTAAGAAACAGGCGTGGCTTGTTGTCAGTGTTTTGTCAGCAGCTGCTCCTTTCAATTCTTTCATTTCCTTCATTTCTTCATGACCTCGCAACTGGTCTTATGGGGAATTGTTCACCAGGTTGTGTTATGCCATTATTATGCTTGTGAACACCTGCACAGAGACTGCAACAACAGACATGTAGTTTATTTTATCAGTGTTTAGCAGACAAGTAGTCAGAAGGTGGAAATTGAATTGCCCCCATAATAATGTCCACAAAAAGTCATGTCATTGGCCATTGTTGCTTATGGTTCCCAGTCATGAATGCATTTAGAAAGCTGTGTGGTGCTGTAAGTTTGTCCTAGAGGCCACTCATGGTATTACAACCAAAATATACCTTTGGATCCAAAAAGCATTTTCCCAAACTAAAAGAGACATCTGTAAAACTGTTGACAGGACATCTCCAATTACAAACCAGGACAGTTGTTAGTGACATTGTGTACACAACTGTAATCACCAATGAAAGGAACTATTTAAGCAGCAGGTCCCATTGGCTTGGTTTAGTATTTATTGGGAAGCAGTAAGCAGCTGCAGTTTACTTCTACAAAAGAAAATGACAGCTTAAGATGAGAAATACTCAACTCAACAGATCCTAAATATCACGTGAATAGATTTGTGGATACACAGCCTGCTGTGACTAACTGCTGAAATGGTTGAATAATGCAACAGCAGACACACAGCACAAGTGTTCCCTTTAATCATAGGCTAATGCAGCAAACACACGTAGAGTTCCTCTTATAATTTATTTCACTGTACTTTTAGCAGCCCTGATGTATTTCTCTCTGGCCTGGAATATGTTTATGCTGTGCACAAGAGTAAATGTAAGGCTTTATTAAAAACGCCCTCGCCCAAGAGAGCTGCCGTGTCTGTAGATACTGTATTTCATAATAACAGCCAGAAGGGTAAAGTCTCTTTAATATTAAAGCTGAGTCATTCTACTGCTCCCCATCCCCTCCACTGCAGCCAAAGGTTAATGAGAACTGTTTTCCCCCAGCCCTACACATTTTCTTATGGATGATACTCTGCGGTGACATTATTGTGTTATTGTACTGCTCAAGATGCACAATGCACAAGTTTAGGCAGCAGTGTGTTTGTGCACTGCACTTGCAATAATGTCAAACCTGTCAGGGTGTGTTGTCTGCGTCCTTTGAGCTTATGTGGGTGGCACTTCTTAATTTTTCCGTTCAGTCTCTCTGGCTATCAAGATTCACATTAATGTTTTGCTTTTTTGTATTTTTTTCCAAACAAACCAGCATCATCTAACTCATCACTTCTTGTGCACTAGAGAATAGGCCTACCAGTGATTGAGTGTTAGCAAAATGAAAAGTGTGGCTATTAGTATACAGTATATTCTTTCATGTCCCCACATACAGTTTTGACAGTGCCACAGATAAATAGTACATTAAACTCGATAATCTTATGGATGTAAATCTAACCTGAAGTAATCTATGCAGTGCAGATGGTATTAATATTACAGAGGGAGATGGGGAATTAAATACTGTAATTTTCACAGTCTGTAATTTCAATTATTGTTTTGGATGTCATTTTAACCACAGGGAAATTACAGAATACAGTTTGTAATGGATACGGACGGTCAGCAGGACAAACCAGGACCCGCACCGACCTGTAACTGTCAGTGCAACAGCACAAAAAACAAGCAGCTGGTTGCAACCCATAGTTACATTTTAATATCAGGCAACCTCTAGTGGGCGTAGTCATTATGATGCGAGCAAAGCATAGTAAATAGAGCAACAAGAATCAACATCAGGAGGAGGTTAGGGTTAACCATGTGTTATTGCAACCATGGCGAAGAAGGTCATGCAACTTTAAGGAAGTAAAATCCATTTTACTTACTCTATTTTATCACAAAAGTCAATTTCACTCCAAGGTGAGAAAAAGAAAAAAGTAGATAAAACTACAAAAGTAGACAAGCTGCCTTTCCATCTTCACAATGTTAGATTGGCCTGATAACATGCTGTATGTAGGATTAAAGTGGTATCCACTGTGTCTGAGTGGTGAAGTGCTGCTAGTTGGAAGAAGCACAAGACCAAATTAACAAGTAACTGCTAATGGCCTTGGTTGCAGTAACACAGGCACCACTGGCAGCAGGGAGCCACCCAGCTGTACTACCCTGCTTTAACCTCTGGATCTGGCTTTCAACCCAAATGGCACTACACAATGTCGAACGGATCATCCTTCAAGATGAACAGACAGTCTGAACCCATAACTTTTTCACAGCTGCACATCTGTCACAGTGAGATTCGCCCCAGGACAGTCCAAACCCCCTCTCCTTCTGACTGCCTCTCCTCAGCCCAGCATGTGGTCTTTTAAAAGGAAACATGTAATATTAAAGTGTTACAATGCTGTGACTGTATTACCTTTCCTATTGTTTTAATGTGTACAGTTGTTTTCTTACTTATGTTGGATTTACTATCACTTACAGCTGAATTCTGCACATTGTATGTCTGTTACTGTTAAACTCATAACCTTTAGAGATAAACATGTGATGTTTGGTTTCACTTTAATTACCTTGGCATCAATACACCAGATTTCCATCTATTGTAATTATCTAATATCAAGATACTGTTATTTCCGAACTTCAATTTCAATTCAATTCAATTTTATTTATATAGCTCCTTCCACAATCGAAATAGTCTCAAAGCGCTTTACAGAGACCCAGAGCCTGACCCAAAACTTGTTTTAAAAGTAAGTATTTCACATCTGGCCTCTACTGGACAATGTGTGAGGGGGTGTGAGCCTGACACCTCCTCCAGGGAGGGTGAGCCATCATCGGAATGCAGCTTTGGACTTCCTTTGTTATCAGCACCATAAGTGTCATTCTGTCTACGGTGGCCCCCCCACTGTAAACATAATCTTCATCTCCACACAGCAGCAGATGCATCATCATCGTCTTCCTCATGCCAGACATCGGCACAATGAATCAGCGGTTCCACAGACAGGAAACTCTTGAGCTCTTGTGAAATAAAAAACGACATATTTGTGTGATGATTTACATCTTCACTTGGAACCTTTAGGTTTGGAGCCCCACACACAGGTTCTAGTACTGAGAGACAGACTAACACGTGCTTGGTTGTGTCTCAAATGACTCTCTATTTAATATAAAGTGCACTATATTTGCTCTTCGCTGTTTAATTTGTGTGTCTGGATTTTTATTATGTACTCCACCTTGTGCTAAAAATCCCACAATGCAATGCATTGCATTTTGAAGGTGTAAAAATTGCTTTTATGTGACTTCACACGTGTCAGTGATGTCTTTACGTGGGATTTACTGACAATAAGAAAAATGTAGCCTTATCTTTTAATATCACCTCATGAAATGTTTGTTTTAGAGAATCAGTGTTCCATAAAGGAGTTTATAGAGCAGTATATTGACAGGTATACCAGACCATCACAAGCAGCCATGGTGACTGCCACCTGCTCAGTCCATTTGAGTATAACAGACAGAGACAGCAGTTTAATAACAATGTCAGTGGTTGTGATCAACAGACCTTGCACAGGCATGTAATGTGGATTTGGAGCTGGGAGGCAGAAAAGTATGACACATTTCATCTTTTGATAAAATCAGTGTTCGTCAGCATTATAAAAATATCCCCCAGTTTCTGGGAGTCCTCTAGCACAGTCTCCCAGTGAATAACGTATCAGTGAATGATTTAATGAACATTCAAAAAACAGCAAATTATAGGTAAAATGAGCACAGCAGCTCTCCCGAGGGCAAAAGAGCACTGTGCTGATAGTTGTTATTGCGTTGACTTTGAAATATTGTGGTCGTTTTAACATGAGACAGAACTGAAGAACTCGCATCAATTATGAGAAGAGTAATACTGGAGCCATGTGTGCTTGTGAATGCACTAGTATTAGCTCAGTGCATTGGTGATCATGATCCTTTTATTAAAAATGGGATCCAGTTAGTGCGGCCCATCTCCTGTGTGTACATATATAGTACTGCGGTCCTCTAATGGATATGATGCAATTTTATTGATTCCTATTCAGCCTGTTTATGTCATAATCTGATGGAGGATTTTGTCTAAATTAAAAATATAATTACCTGCTGCTTTACAGTCATAGAGATAGATTGATCAAGAGGAGCTGAAAGATCTGATACAGTCTTAGCAACAGCTGAGATGGTCCAGCTTCCAGAGCCAATTAGAGGGCTCCACGAGTGCTCCTAGAACTCAGGTTTCAATGTACCTGTGCATAAAATGTGAGGTTATACAACAGAACGTAACGATACGGTAACGATAAAACATATTTGTTGTATAAATAAAGATACATAGAAAATGGACAGAAATACAGAGAGAACACAGGTGCAGACTGTCATAAATATTTCCAGTAAATGGGGCAACAGATGATTATGTTTTTATGCCTCTGTGGGAGTGAAAGCTGCAGGCAGAGGCATTATGTTTTTAGGTTGTATTGCTGTCTGTCCTTCAATCCATTTGTCATAACTCAAGAATTAAATATATATTAAATTAAATATATATATATATATATATATAT
>JBBMJY010000025.1:23329259-23354551 GCA_037833715.1 Toxotes lorentzi
TAGATAGATAGATAGATAGATAGATAGATAGATAGATAGATATACTTTATTGATCCCAAGCTGGGAAATTACCGTAAAGTGCTTGGCTACAGCTTCTCCAATCTGCTTTTATCCTGAATAGCCCAGATAATTTCTCCTTCCTAATAACATAACTGACCACAGCACTTGCATCCCATAATAAACACCGCCTGCTTGCTTTATTCACTGGGCGGTGCACTGATGAATAGTTTAATGTGATAACATCCACCGGCACATTATGCACACACGTATTGGCATAATGACTTGTATTGTTTTGTTTCATCTCTTGCGCAGTGATCTGTGATTACCAGGAAATCCACAATACAATTATCAATGCAATACTCAATGAGGATCTGAATCAGATGTGGCCTTAGTGTTTGTTAATTGAATTCTTCTGCACACAGTTAAGGAGAAGAGTAATTAAACAGATGCATGAGCTGGCTGACCAGGGAGGAGCACACAGCGGTCAAAGCTTTAGTAGCTAAGACTGTTCATCATGTGAAATCAGGACCATTCTGCTGATGCCAGTGAAACCTAAGGCTTAACAGTGAACAGCACACAGACAGTGTTTCACATCACTGCCATGTTTTAAAGTGACAGATGTCTTTTGAAATATCTAGAGGTGAATGTACTGTACTGAGTGTACTGTATAATGGACATCTGTGCAGTAGGACAAGACCTTTATATGGTACATTTGCCTATATTCTTTACAGCCAGTAATAACTACCTGCACCCAGAGAGCTATCTGCTTTAAAAATCCATATGGGTCCAACCTCGGCTTGTAAGTACAGTCTCCCCACCTCCTCCATTACATCTCCTGCCCCATATAAGATGACAGGGTCATTAGTTTTCTGATCATGCAGTTTGGTATGGGATGGCATATGTCAACAAGCAGGAGAGTGAGCCAGCAAAACACCTGTCAAAGGAAGGGATGGCCTTCACCAAAGTGTCCACAATTAATTTAAGCCAATAGGAAGTGCTGATTCTTGTCAGTGCCATCTGGACTGTGTCCCCTGGTACCTGAAATCATTATCATTACAAAAAAGAAAAATGGAGGTGGGGGCGCGTGGAGTGTTAAAAAGGCACAGAGATGAAGAAGGATCAGGAAATAAAATAGTGAAGATATGAGGTTCTTTAGCAGCTTTTTAAATATCAATATTAAAAGATGGTCATGATGATAAGTATGGAGACCAGAGCGTGCCACGGGAAAACAGGCCTATTTATAATCAGTGAAGAAGCTGATGAATTTAACTGCCATCATTTAAATTTACATTTTAGTGATACAAACCATTTACACACAGTAACAAATCAAGTGGTGGTTGTTATGTTGCTTACCTCTTTGTGTTTGCTCATCTCTTCCTATTGTGTTTGCACCATGCAGACTATTAATGGAATCAAAGGCTTGTTAATCTTAAATGTATGAAATGCTGCCTTAGTACAATACATAGTACATACAGTACAGCAGCAATTCAGAATTGTATGTCCATAGAGCTGGGGGACTTGCAAGAGACAGACTAAAAAACAAAAGGATGATAAAAACTAAGCTGAAACAATCCTGATGACATTATCAGGGTTATGTTGTTAGACTTCACGAAGCTCCTCCAGAGCCACAGTAATTATTAGAATGGCTCTAAGTAGAAGAGGTACCTCCACTATGGTCATTATTGGTTCTTCCCTTGCCCATACCTCATCCCTCCACCAGGTTTGGAGTAAGCTGGGTCTGTACTTTTTGAGTAATCCTGCTGACAAACAAACAAACAAACAAACCAACAAGCAGTCATGGGTGAAAACCTCCTTGGCAGAGGTAATTATACTGTTTGTATAATTAGTAGTACTAGTACTCCCCACAATGAGTAAATTGATCTTGATCTGTAAAATTGGACTATCTGCTGCAAACTCAGTATAGCTTTCATGCTGATTGAGTTTATTCAGCCAAATTGTATTTCCGTCAGTGAATCCTTGCTGAACTGCCTCCTCTGATCCACATGTTACTTGAAACACTCTTTGCAACTCATTTAAGTAATGTAGCACTCAAGAAATCAGTTCATCACTAAATGCACCTATGGAGGTCTATATAGTCACTTGATTGGGTGACAGATTTATATATACTGTGATGATGCAAAATCTTCTTCCACTACATTTATGTTTCATGTAAAATGATCGATTCCCATTGTTCTACTGTGGATTTCTGGTGTTTAACATGCCAGTGTATCATTGTGCACTGTTGTAATTATACTTAAGGGGGCATACTTACCCTGGAAATGTCTGACTTCAGCTGTCATGACTTGTTAATTAACACAGTGGATGAGAGAATTAAATCAATATGTGAGTGGCAGAAACAATTTTAGTCCATGACTGAATATCATTAGGGACAGAAAAAAAGCTGTGGGATCTCCTGCTTAATTGTGCAGACATAATTAACTTTTAGTCTCCTTTTCCTTGTTCGTCCAATTACTCAGTTAATGATAGAAGAACAGCTAAAACCATCCTGGTAGTGGAAAAAGAAATTCAAGACGCATGGGACATACATGGGAGTAAACTTGGCAGTACGTGATATATTTCACTAATGTGACATAAAATCCAGCACGGAAACAGACGTGCTACTGATTCATGTTTCTTTATTTCCTAGAAACATCAAAGCTAAGCCCCCTTTAGAGCCATGTTCATATTAATTTAACAACACTTTTATTGAAAGCGGTATTCTGCCTACAGTAGACTTCTCAAATGATTCACTGAAAGTTTCCTGTGCCCAACGATCACCTGACAGACAGGGGTGAATGGGCTTGCACAAGCACTAGCAAGATAAGCCTGACTGTGCTTAGTACCGGCCTTAGCTTAAAAATGCTGGATGTGCAAACCATTATTGAGTTAATATAGTATTGATCATTATACAAGCTGTTTTTATGTAGAACACAGGGTCCTCTTGTTTAGTGTTTCTGAAGCTTCCAGGAACATCTCACAACATCTTACACATCTTCAGCCTTTCTCAGCAGACAGTTGCTTATTTGTCCTGGAGTTGGTTCAGTTTGTTATCACATGACCTGAGTTTGGCCCCAAACACACAACCAAAACAACCCCAGAGATTTTTGGGGTGAAGAAGTGGAATATCCTTGACTTCCTGAGTCAACACCTGATCAGATCCAATTTCGCTGCATTCCACTTTCTGAAGATCAGACTAAAAAGAAACCTTACAGCAAGAAAGAGCCGAAGGTGAACCTCCAAACATTGGTCTGATACTATTAGGTGTTTGCTGCAGCTGAAATAGAAAGTCAGACAGTCATCCCACCCAAGTGGTTGGGTATAAATCTCATTCACAGGTTGAATGAATGAATGCAACATACTTGTGGATTTCTTCAGTGATTTTGTGTAACAGACCCAGGGTTCAGAGGAAAAGTCATTCTTAATCCATCTGGAACTATGGCTTCCATCTTTCCATTGTTGGACTAAATTTTGCCATAGAAAATTGCATGAATATGCTCTCCTTCTCACCCCACTGCTCACATAGACTGCAACCTTTAGACCTAATGTTTATGGGCCACTGAGAGGCACATAAACTCAGTGTCTGATTCCTAGGCGAGGAACAACCCAAGGAAAACAATCACATTCTAGGACCATGGGATTGGGGAAATTGCACCTCTTCTGGCTGCAGCCCCACTGAATATCTGAATATAAAGTTGGCTATTCAAGGGGTTCAACCTTATAATAAGGGTGTGTTCTGTGGAGACAGGATTTGTCTTAGATCATCCCCTACAGGCACCAGCACCAACCCAGTTATGCCAGGACCCAGCTCAACCTCACCCTTGTCTAATAATGCTAGTTTCACCCACCCATCAAGTCCAGAGGACATTTGGCCACACCACAAAGCTGGTCCAAGAAAACTATCCCTCTAACCAAAAAACAAGAAAAACTTCTATTCTCAGTGACACACCATTGAAGGAGGCACTTGCAGATGAACAGCAGGCACAATGTAAAAAGACTCTGTTCAAAAAGAAAGGTGGGGGAACCAGATATAAAACACCAAAGTAAAAGAAGGCAGGAATAAAATGAAAGACTCCAGATTCAAGAGTCTTCACACATATAAATAAATAACACAAATAGTTAAAAAAAGAACACTTATGAAAATATATACACAAAGTAGAGTAAGTAAAGTAAGTAAGTAAAAAATTCAGGGGAAAGCACGAACGCAGTCCCCCCACTACCAGAAATTATGCAGTCGAGATTCCCACATTTGGGGAATTCGCAGGGGTCAGCACAGCCGGTGTGCAATGGCTGAGCCTCAACCTGGATGAACCACCTTGTTGATCATGGTATCTCCTCTGCCAGGTAAAATGCCTCCTCATCAGATGAAGATGAATGCCTGTGCCTTGTTTAGCTTTGTTGTGGAGCCATTTGCAAACAACTGTCCAAGAGAGGCTTGGGTCCAGTGCATGAAATGCAAACAGCAGGCTCATGAAGAGTGCTCCCCTGCCAAGGCAATTTATGTGTGCCAGGACGGCCATTCTGACAACGATTTGTTTGAATGCTGGACATTTTTTATTTCTTGTTTTGTATCAAATGATTTCCATTTGTTGTAGTTGGGGCTGATTTAATGGCCATGTTACAAGATTGTTTCAAGTTCAGTAATACCTGCCGGGGGGGCAACATGTCACATGTGAACACTATTAAAATGCCTATAACTCTGTAATGAAATAAGATATGATTCGATATGATAAGATATGATGCCTGAGAGTTTATTTTTTTCATTTGGTATGCAATTGTTCACAATATGATGTATGTAAAAATGTCCCAGTTTCCCCTGTGTGCTATTAAGTGTTTTAGTGCTAGAGATCTACTGGTTGTATTCATTCATTTCAGGATTATTGTGAAGGATACATGAGTTTTTCTTTATATACAGCATGAAGCTCTTCATGCTGTATATAAAGACATTCTCATCCTGCATTCTGCACAGATGCACCTGTACAAGTACAGTTTAACTGAGAGTGTGACTTAAGATGTTGTAAACCATCTGAGTTGTCAGTTCTATGTTATGAGCAGTTGAACAGTAAAGTCACCAGTTTAGAGAATATTCTCTTGCTCAGCTTAAGTGTTGCATACTCAGAATGTAACTGACTGTTGAATGTTGAATGTAACTGACAATACACCATGTGTTAAATTTTACCTTAGTGCAATCTAAATAATATTTATAACAGTGGGGGTTCTTGCGCTTATATATTATGTAATATGCAACAAAAATAAAAACATGACAGGCACAAGGTTTGTTTATATATCATTCTACAACACAGGGTTGTGAAATGAAATGCTATCTGTAGTCTACTCACAAAACAGAAATTATAAGTGTAGATGAATAAATAAGTCATAAAAATACCCCACTTTTTTAATGGTGGAGTATTATTTCTGTATTATTTATTGGTAGCCTAACTTTATTTGGCGAGATTATTCTGGTCAGTGTGGTGTCAGAGGACACTGACCTACCTGAAAACTGGATTCTGGAAAATGGAGTTTTTGGAGATGCAGCTGTGATGGCATCCATAGCACTTTTAGGACATCTCATCAGTGTTGGCCTGACATCTTCTTTCCTGCTTTTGGTTCATCACTGTTGGTACGTTATCAACTGTGGATTAGTAGAACAGCTTTAAACCATCAGCAGGAGGGTGTATCCTGCTGCCCGCTTGTGCGTATTCCTATGTCAAATAAAGAAAATGGTGGCTCACTCATCAAAACATTGCTCTACAGCACCATTAGTGGTCAAACACTTCACAGGGTACCTTTAAAGTCATGCACATTATGTTTACTTGTAATGAAATAAATAAAAGTGTCTTACCTGTGGAAGCAGATGGGGTAAACGCTCGCTGCTCTTAGTGGTTGAAGCCTGAAACTCTCAGTGGGCAGATATCAGTTGCAATCAGTTGCAACGTTCCTGAACACTGTTAATTCGCTGTGCCAAACAGTGCACTGAATAGTTGCAGTGCGCTGACCTTTTTTCCCTCTTTTTTGTTTGTTGTGTTATTTATTTATTTATTTTTTGTTTTGTCCTTTTTTCATCTCCAGTCTCCACCACACTGATTACAGCCTCCTGTAGACTCACAGAAGAGCTTGGTGTGTTTGATTGAATTTAGAGAGCAATTTGTTCAGCAAGGAGAGACACAGTATAATCCAGTCCCCACAGACCGCCTAAGTAACTGTTTGTTTTCTATTAATTAGCATGTGTTTGTGAGAATGTGGGTGTGTGTATGTATGTTTGTGTTATGTCTGGCTACTGTGGTTTCCTCATTTGCATGTGTGTGTTTGCTTTGGGGTACTGATTTCCAAATTTGTGTGTCTGTATGCACATGTGCTGATGTTTATGAATGCACACACATTTGTCTGTGTTGATATTCTAATCCACTCTTCTGCGCTTCACATCCTAGCCAATCAGGTTAGATGATTTTCTGCTTTAATTTGGAACTTTCAAAGAAGTCACCAGATGTCTCAGTGTACTGTGTCACAGATGGGCTGGCTGCCCTCACAGTCTGCACTTCATTAATGCCCTTGAGGCACATCACCAATGTATACGAGGGATGTATTTTAAACAGAACAATCTACACTATATTGTGAATATCTGGAAAACACATTTTACTCATTGAAAAACAGTAACTGACAGTTGAATAAACCTCGGGGATGATGACTGAGCAATCAGTTAAACTTCCTTCACTTATCGACCCACATTGTGATTGGAAAGTAGAACAGCTGTTCTGAAAATTTGTGACCTTTATTTGTCAAGGGAAAGTCAACAGAGCTCCACAACTTTTACTCAGCAACACATTGCTTTTTAATTTATCAGACATGTTAGACAGGCAGGTGGTGCAGCTGTGGCCAATGGTCTGACAGGGCTTATGTTCTCTTTATTATCATGATTAACTATGTCTCTGTGTGACTTGTCACAAGTAGAAGTGGTTATAATCAGTTATTTTACAATGACAACGTATCAAATAACATTATGAAAACAGTGTGACAATGTGAAAGGGGCCACTTGTAGTGATGAATCTACAGAGAATTATCAGCTGAATCTGCAGCTCCCCTGGGCTTTATGGAGCTTTAGTCAGTTTCACCTCGGGTCACTTTCACTCTGATGGCACTGTTTTCAGCTGCAGCAGACGGCTTTTTTTTTTTTTAGATAGAAATCTCCAAAGACCCACTGTACCCTACCTGCACCAAACAGAAGACGGACACAGTTAGACTAGCTGGGGAACACTGTGGGGCAGGAGATGGTGGAGACCAAAAGCAGAGCTAAAAGAGAGTGAATATGCACCACTAACACCATCATATACTGTAAGTAGCTGCATGCTGACAAGTTTGCTACATCCGAGTGGCCTCCGAACCACTTCCACAGAGGTGTCAATGTAATCTTTAACTGTTACAAAGTCAGGTCTTATAAAGTCATTAGAAGTTCTTTTGTAGTTTATAATCCAACCATGGAATTAGTCCAGCAGTAATGTAACTTTCAAATAATGAAAGAGATCAATTTGTATCTGACAAAAAAGTCCAATGAAACATCACAGCCTAGCAAGTGTTAGTAGTTTTGGCCAAATGTTGGATTTCTCTGCATACAGAAATGTGAACTTTGCATGCAAGATGTCTCATAATCTAATAGGCTGATTGCCTACACAGTTCTTACTCCCCTGAGGTGAACTTCTTTTGATTCTAAAAGGGGTTTACCTCAGGGGAATCCCTTTTGATTCCAAAAGTCCCTTGGTCTTTTCCACATCACCACCTTAAAGGCAAACTTTAGATATTTAGTCCCACTTCTGTGGCTGTGAGAATAGCTACATCATCTTAAAGTTCATCCCAGTACTTTCATATTGTTAGACAGAAGCCTTCTGTGTGGTTTTAACCAGCGTCTCCGGTTTCTGTGAAATTGCTGTTCTCCCTTGAGTGAGACATGCTGGGAAATTGTGACTCAGATTCCTGACACCAGCCAAACATAATTCACTTGTGATCTCCCCTGACAGAACGTGACGGTAGCACCGTGATGATGATGGTGATGATGATGATGATGTGCTGACTGCAGCGATACCTGACAGCACAGATCTATACCTGTTTGTGTCTGCTGTCCTCACACTCACACTGAAGCTTATGTAACAATGAGTGTAAAGCCGATGGCAGGATTCCTTCTAGCATCAGCACTGACTCATTCAGTCTGTCAGAGAATACAGTGTAACAGAGGACAGTACAGCACAGAGCCCTATAGCACAAGAGAGTATGGTGCAATAAAGTACACTGTCAGAGCATTAGACAGAGACTGGAGTCTACATGTTTTCCATATATGCTATTGTGTCATGGGCTGGAGGCAGCTATCGCCTGTGGGAGAATATGCAATAACAAGAGTGATAAACACCAAGAAGCTGTGTCACTGGAAACAACAGTTATTTATTTAACTCTTGATCTCTATGGCCTGAGTCCCAAACTCAATACAGATGTATTGCACACATTTAGAGAGGAGTATCATTTGTATCATCAGTATTGTTATGTTGTGTTATTGTGTAGTATTTTGAGTTCTTGGGAAGAAGAAAAAAAAAACTGATTCCAGCATGAAAAGTTGTTCACTGACAGTATTTATAGACTGATTGTTAATTCAGTATCTGTCACAGTGCAGTTATGAAATGGTTATGGTTAGGCAGATAAAACTACTAAATGTGTTTAAGGTGTGTTTATGATAGATAAAAATACTTATTCATATTTGTGAGTATTTATCCCATTTTACGATGGGATTGTCACATCACACATTTAAGATATTCAAAAACTGGACTAAATCTGGCTAAAAAGTAAATATTGTAGGTCACATGTGTCCATTTTTTTCTAAAGTTAAATTACTCTGCTGCTGAAACAACACTTACATGTAACATAAACATCTAACTCCGTTAGAAATCACAAAACCCCACAAGATGAAGACTAATACATTTCACTGAAAAATCTGCTTTTAAAATGAACACTAATCATAAGGTATCAAATTAGGAACTGAGGTAAATGGTATACATATAATCAGTGAAATAGTGTCAGTTGTCTAATATAATTTATCAGTAGTTATCTTGTCAAACTCAGGTGCTATAGATTTAGTTGAAAGTGAAAAGTGTTTTCAGCTCAGTAAGACGGCAAATGTTGAAGAATTTTTCGAGTTCTTTTAGGAACTGCGAGGTTTTTTACCTATTTAACAAGATCTTCTTCAGGTCATGTTCTAACAGTCAACCTATCTTAAAATATGTTTCTACCAAAATAAACATACTGATGACTATTTTTACATTTACAGGTGACCAACGCACAAGATTAAGCTGGTAAAACTGGTTTTAATAAACCAGTAATAATGAAACAGATGCTGGGTCTTAAGGTGAAGAATCTCGTTAGCATACTAATTACTGTAGCTAACCTGGAACCTATGATGTAAGGCAGCAGTTTGATATCAGGGTGAAAACTGAAGAATTCTCCTGTGTGAGTAATTATTTCATGACAGAGGAGTTAACCTAAAACAGCCAGAAGCCAGAGCTGAAATGCAGACAGAGGAAGACAGAACTCACCTGAACACTGTGTTAGAACCTACACGAAAACATCACCCTGTGTTAAAGAGCTGCAAAATAATCTTTTATTACTGACAGTTTACTACATGTGACACTTGGATCAGATTCCACACAACTAAGACGTAAACTAATATTACCAGAAGCAGCAGGACAGTGCTGAGTATTGGCATTAAGTCTGAGCTGCTGGCAGCTTTTGGACAAGACTCTGTGTCATCTTCAATCCTGTCATCAGTTTAAATTCTGATCACAGTTCAGCAGTTTATGATCCCTACCCTGCCATCGCTGGGCTGCTCTGTTCATTAAAAGGGCTTTTTACTTCTCAAACACCTGCCACCATTCACAGGCGAACAGCAACAAACCTCAGCTTCAACCTCCACACCTCTGTCAACACACTTTCCACTCGCCTGACATACAGTCTGCTCACACACACACACACACACACACACACGCACAGACCAGTGATGTTAATATTTATACCGGTGTCTGTGCGTGTTTGTGTGTTTCAGAATGACAGCTCCATTTGGCTGCATATTATGAATGTATTACTCTCTATATAGACAGATGGCCAGGGGAAGAAGGGTGGGGGTTGTGATGGGGTTTGTAGGGGAGGAGGAGGGTCTAAGATGGAAAATAAGGTTTTCTATTGCCAGTAATTAAAGAGGAAAGTGACGGGGTCAATCAGTCCTATCACAATCTCTCATGATTCCAAACAGGATTATGAGATTATCAGATCTGGCTTGATATCGCCTCACGTACTTAAAATCCTCATGTGAAGCCACACTCAAAAACAATGGCTCTTTCTTCTGCTCAAACACAAAGTACAGCTGTGAATATAACTGTGGGAGCCATACAACAAAGAGGCTGACAGTAATTACAGGTAGAAATTAACATAAATCATACAGTAATGTCAGTGAGTTATTAGTCATGTTTAAAAAGTCAGTGGGTGCTTTCTTTTATTCTCTTTCTTTTTTCTTTTAGCAGCTGACACTGACTGAGCAACCCTGTTGTTCATATACAAAGAATTTGATTTGAACAATTTATTTTTTGTCAGAAATGTATTTCTGCACAGATTATCTTTTTTTTTTTTTTAAATTAACAAGTACATATGTTTATATAGAACAAATCTGCACACAGATCACAGAACACAGCGGAGTGTGGAATAAAGAACACTTTACACAGATGTAAACATGGAAAGCTCTTAAAAGTTACATTACAATCAGGATTTTAATCAGTTCAGTTTTCAACACACGACTTATCAGTGTATTAACGTAAACTGTTCATACTGAACATATCTGTGCAAAACATTGGCTGAAATGTTTTGATGATTGCTTTACTGGTTATACTTTGAATGAGATGAAGAATGAGATGAGATGTGTTGACTCTCAATATTCAACCAAAATACTCAATATTCTACCAAAACCACAATCTCGACATTTCCGTAACCTTAACCTAATCCCACATGGGGCACAGGACACACACTCCAGACACCCACCTAGCCTTCCATGACTTCTGTGTAGTAGAAACCCACCAAGCCAGGTAGATGGTTTGATCAAGATCTGTCTCACATAACCAAGCTTCTTTTGTGGAGTAATTTACACTCTGCCAAAGCAGGGTTAAATCAAAGTTAAAGTCAAAGACAGATAATCTGACAGTTTCCTCTATTTAGGAATTTTCTGTCTCAGTTAACTCAAATGTTGTCAAGAGAGCTATTGCTCAGCGACACAAATTTGAATGCCAGAGTTCACTAAAGTTGAGGTTTACGTGAAGGTTCAGGATGGATTTACTTTGCCGCTGCGAGTGAATCCACTAATTGCAGTGATTCCCTTTAAATAAACCAGCTTTGGCTCAAAATGGCACTGCTACGAATGCTGATCTAATGGGGCCCTAAGGCTCTCTCTCTTTCTGGAACACAAAAAAACATTCCCAGTGAAGATAATGTGAAGACAGCAATCATGTCATAAAACATATTTTGTAGAAGGCTGGATTGAAATAAAGCAGTTCAGTAAACTTTGGTTATTCTAACTAGTACTGTAATTTCTCTGGTGTGGACAGGCTTTGAGTTGGCACAGATTGGTACCTAAAACTCTCTAAAAACTGCTTCTACTATGCTTTAATGGTTGAACAAATGGTTTCTGGTCTCGTGAGTCCATCATGTGGCTGTTGCCATACATCTGTGAAAACCTGGCGAGGTCAGTTTTCTATTCGGCAGTAAAACAGTAGCTCAAGGTGAGTGTGTTCTTGATTGGCCATGTAAGATGTATAATTAGGTACCCCACATGCTGCTTGACAGCACACCTCAGCCTAATGTAGCTACTGCATTGCTATCAGAATACCAATGGCCATCTGCATTAACCTGGCACCTGTTTTCAGAGGAACATAATAGTTTGCAGCAATTTTTCTAAATTGCTCCTGTGTCTTGTTAATAGCTCCAAACCATACCACACAGATGGATTCAGATCAAGCTAAGGTAAATGCCCTTTGTGTGATACATCCAAAATCTGTCTCTGTTAATCTCTCAATCTGAGTAAAGGCAAGAAAAAGTGAAGACAGAATGAGAAAGGGAGAGACTAAAATAGAGACAAACATGAGAGACAGTGGTGCAAGTGACGCATCCAAGTCGCATTAGATCCTGTTAAATTCATTTTCGTCTGACCACACATTGTGTCTTAGTGCCCTGAGGCTTAGAGAGTACCCATTTTGCATATAATTTCAATACCTATGAGCCAGGACCGGGGCTAGACCCCCTACACACTGCAAACAGGCCGCTCATTACAGCTCTCTATATTACAAGGCACAACCTCTGGCATTCTGTCACAGCAATCTGCCCTGCACGGCTATAAATCAGCTCCAACTTCGTCCCCATTATCAGCTCATGTCAATGAGAACAGACAAGGTTTGGACTTCAAAGACTATGGTATAAATGTATATTGGATTAACTGGAGATGGGAGTCTAGATGAAGTGGGTGGGGGTTGACTGGATCACAGATGCTATTGCTCTCAGCTCAGAGATAATTCACTTAATATGCATCGTTCTTTCTTATTTCCTTCAGCTCCCTGGCCCTCGTCAACTTGGCCTAGTTTGACTGTAGTGGCAACATTGTTAACCTCTCCATCCCTGTCCATTCCTTCCACTGTGTTGAACCTCGGGGTTATAGAAATAGGTCGAGCAGTTCAGCGGAGTCTGTGTCAAATTGAAGTGAAATATGAGGATGAAGTATCAGTGCTGAGTGCAATCACTCTATCCCCTTCAAAGAGGTATTTATGGCAGAGCCCTGTTTACAGAGAGAACTGTATTTAGACTATTGTTTATTTGCCAAAATACCGCTATATTTTCTTTTACTCATTGCTTTTATTGCCTCAGGCTAGTTGAACTTTCTTGGATTTCATTTGAGTTGGAAATGTAATTTCTCAGTGTTTGATTAATGACATGTCATCTCTTATCTTTATGGTTCAGCCACATCCAAATGAGGCGAAACCAGAAAACATCTCGTCAAATTAGCTGTATGCAACTAACACTAAAAGTCCTCATAAAGGGCCGCAACCCATCCAGTCAGTGTCAACCTGCCTCATTGGTCATCACAGTGCTGCATCACTGGGCCGCAACCAAGCAGGTGTCAAGCTGGCATATTGAGGGTCTATTCACGGTCCAATAGAACGGTCCATCTGCTGCAAATTGACATGCCGTGAGTGTTGTTTTGGGTCCCCCTATAAATCCCCATTAGACTCGGATGCTACCCCTTTGACTCTGTTATTGACTCCTTATAGGGTGCTGGCTCCAAAACAATATCAATCTAATTTGAGGTTATGAGGACTAATGCAGCTAATATCAGCTAATATCAGCTGCACGTACCTAAATGTAAATCCAGTGCCATCTGCACCCAGGAGGTCCTGCTTTCTCATACAGATTGCTTCTATTGGGCAGAGAGTAGTTAGAGAGTTTCTCTATTGTGCAGCAAGCTGCCAAAACTGAATCTGTTTCAGCCACCATCCATCCTCTTATTACACTCATTACAATTAGTGGTACTCACTTTATAGTTAAAGCCCTGAAAAAGCACTTACATTGATAGACAATTATAGATTAACAAAATGTTAAGCACACTTAGATTCTCATTTCATTGAACATACCTTAATTTTAAGGTTGGCAAAGGCCAGTAACAGTTTCACAGTGGCCTATTGTATATGCTGTACATAGCTATCTTATTTTGATTTTACTATATTTTTTCTACTTACTTTCTTCTTACTTACTCTCCTGCACCTGTTTGATCTATACTTACAACAAATTCAATTTTCATTTCTGGTATATCTTTATTTTCAACATCTTAACATAGTAGAGAGTTTTGTGCGTTCCACTGATCCTGGGAGCTGAGTGTTCAGAGGCAGTACCACCTGGTAGGGTCTCCTAACGCAAATTGGCCAGACAAAGTGTAATTCACATAACCCCAATAGAACAGAATATTTTGAGCTGTGACATCTCGGCAGGGAAACCCCCAGGAGCCGGATCTGGGAGGAGAACTCACCCATCAGTGTCTAGTGGCCAGGCCTTGTCAGTGAGTGACTGAAAAGAAGGCTTTGGCTGCTGTCTGTGCCTATGTACCACAAAGAAGTTCAAAGTTTTCAGCCTTCATAGAATCTCGGAGTGGGGTCCTGGAGATTCTGTAGTTCTGTTGGGGTACTTCAGTGCTCACATGGGTACCGATGGTGAAGCCTGGAGGGGGTAACTGGAGGGACAGTGAACCTGAACTTCAGTGGTGCTTTGTTACTGGACTTGATGCTGGTCATGGACTGGCCATAACAAACATTATGTTTGAACACTGAGTGGTTGTAATTCTAAGGCCATGGTTCTTTGCCCGAAAATAAAAGAAGATTGCACCCTCCGGGTTGGGAGTGAGTTGCTTTTCCAAGTCAAGGAATATTCTAGTTCATGAATGAGGGTAAAATGGAGCAGGAGACTGACAAATTACTGCAGTGTCAGTAACGTGGGCATTGTACTTGTCCATTGTGGTGAAGAGGGAGCTGGAAGACAAAGCCTTCAATTTACCAGTGTGTGTTCTAACCCTCACCTATGGTGATGGGCTTTAGGTAGTGACTAAAAGAATGAGATTGTGCCTGCAGCTGAAAAGAGTTTCCTCAGTTTCCTCAGGCTAACCCCTAGACAAAGGGTTAAAGGCTCGGACATTCTGTGGGGAAGCTGTACTAGAGTTGCTGATCTCTCATGTCAAACAGTGTCAGTTGAGGTGGTTCAGACATCAGATCAGGATGCCTCTTGGGTGCCTATTGGAGATTTTCTGTGCAGGACCAACTGGTAGGAAACCATTAAGTTGACCCAGACCATGCTGGAGAGATTATACAGTTTGTCTCACCTGGTCTGGGAACAACTCAAAATCCCCCTGGAGTTGAAGAATGCTTATTTTCCTTTGGTTATCTTAATTTGGTGTGTCTCTTGTACTGCTGTTACAAGAAACAATTAAGAAACAATTATGGGAAATGGGATGGTGTAATACTATAAGCCAATTTAAAAAAGGGGGGAAGAAAATTGCTGCTAAATTGTTGCTGTCTAGTTTGTTAGTGTGTCTGTAAAATGTCAGATACTGACATTCAAAGGTCATCTGAGCATGTCAATACATTTGATTTGAGATTAACATACTACATGGTCTCTAGCTGATGTGGAGCTGTAAGAGAGCTGGAGCTCAATGAAAGTCAAGCATCAGATCTGTATCACCAAAGGCCCTGTTTGTCTAATTTACTAATTTATAAATTCCATTCAAATATGAAACCTGAATAGAGGAGCATAAAGCAACTAAAAGGTAGTTGTGTAGACTATACTTTTTATGTACCCAGTATATTGGATTGGAAGTAACCTAATACAAAGTGAAGTAAAGCTGTAATACTGTGTGGGAAATGTGCAGTCCCTGTGGTGCAGAGTTTGAGCAGCTTTCCCAGACAGATTTATCTCGACTACTTAAACACTCTTCTCAGAATCCTGCTTCACCTGGGAGTGTTGGCCTTCCCAGCGGGAAGTGGTTTGCTTTTCAATGAGATGCCAGAATCCTCACCTTGGTAGAGCTCAAACACAGAAGACAGACTACTTACGTTCTGGAGTAGAAGGGTTTGACAATGTTAAGGAAACCGCATTTCTGCAGTTTCATGCAGTTTGAATATTGTAAAGTGATAAGAAAAATCAAACTGCTCTTCAAACAAGGTATGGAAATCGTAAGTGTGTTGAGTAATATCCATCTGCATTATTCATGGCAAAGTAATGCTTCTGAACAAAAAAGTTAGTTTACTTAAAGCTTTATTCCTCTGCAACTGTGCTGGGAATAGTATTTTTGTAAATATAGATTTTGATGCAACAGTAACAGTTGAAAAAAAAAATCATCAGGAAGTCTTGAGAAAATCTAGTGAGCATTTCACAATATTTGCTTGCCTTTTTTCATTTGAAAAAAACACAATATGAAAATGTTTTAACATAAACTTAGGGGCTGTGAGTAAAATCACTCCTTATTTGCTATGTAGTGTTTCGTTTGAAATTTGACCTTGTATGATTCCAGTTCAAATTTCCAGTTTAATTAGTGATTTAATTATTGTTTTGTAATATTTTCTAATGTTGATTGTTTATCTCCATCTCTATAAAAGGCAATGGACTGTGCAAAGACTAAGGATAACGATGGAAACAAGACTAGGGTCGTATTCTCAAAGAATATTATCTTACCACTAGGTGTCCTCCTAAATGGTTCTAAACGTTCTCAACTCAGACTTTCATTTTAAACCGGTGCACACTGGCCATCTTGAAAGGGAAGGCCTTTTCTTCCCATCCCTGGCATTATGTAGGATATATATAGACATTCAGATACTCAATAGATCTTGGCTGCAGAGACACAGCTGGTGCAATATGTAATAGCAGGTAGCAGTTGCCATCATGACTGAAATATCTAGCACTCAGACAGTTAGTATCCAGCACATTTGGACAGAAAGAGAAAAGCTGAGCCCCCAGTTTGGACCATGAGTCGGCCATTCCTGTCAACAGCCCATCTCTTCCTGTGCTGTGGGTCCCAACTAACATCATCTCAGTTCCTTTGTGTGGCTGTTTTGAATGTGTCATACATCACTTATGAGCATTGACCTTTACTAGTAGTTTGTTTCATTATATTGCAAATATTAGCAAACAGGACAAAACAATACTGACGTATTGGCTCTGTAAAGCATAGCAAAACTACTGATTTACACACCTCAAGCAGAAATAGAGCAACCTCTACATCTTCATGTCTTTCAACACTCAAAGGTCTTTCACCAACCGATACACTGGCCATCAGGACAAATCCTGGTGGCCTGCTGGATCAGTGGGCTGGTGACTGTCAAAACATCAATAAAGTTTTAAATGTTTTTACCGACTCCCTCAGTCTCCTTACTGGCCCTCTCTGTCATTTGGGGTACAGACTGGATAAGTCCTGGACTGAATTTCTTTCCCAGTCCATGCAGACACCGAAGCCTCACTAATGTTTACGCTGCCGTTCGCTGCCTGTTCACAGCACCTCTTTTTCAGTTTTTGTTTTCCTGTCCTTCTCGTCTTTGGCTGTTCCTCAGCCATCTCTCTGTCTCTGTTGTGTAGCATGTTAGCATGTGCCAGAATCACTGTCTCTCTTGCCCCCAGTGGCCCCTTTTATCCCCTTTCCCCTCCTGTGCACCTGTCGCTCTCTGTTGCTCATTGGCTGGAACTTTCAGTCTGAGACAGTTTGTTTATGTCCCATTTACAAAACCAGGGCCATGTTGGAACACAATTTTTTTCCCGCACACACACAGAATGGACAGCTAGCGGGCCATGAGGAGATATTATCTGAATGTGACAGAAGTGTATTAGATTAAAATTGCATACTCTACCTTTAAAGTAAGAAGACCTTTGTTGTCATGGTTACTGTGATAAACATGCTGTTTGTGGAATAGTCAAGGATAACAGAAACAAAAACGATTATCGTCTTCACATGGGAAACGAACAACTGTCTCCTGTGTGAAGATCCTGTGTTTTGTCATCCATCCACCCCAAACCTTCTTCCTAACACAGACTTTGTTGCTCTCCATGCTACATCACCTGACTTCCTTCTTTGCTCCTGTCATAATTACCACAACTACTAGAGGTCACCTAGCAATAAAACGTAACTGTGGTTTGTAATAAGCTGCGAGCACCTACAACCTGTGGGGTGTTTAAAGATAGAGCACACTATGATCCCTTGGTTATCAACTTACAATGTGACATTGAAAAGAATGTGCTGCATCGTTGTCAAAAAACCTGCATCTACTGTGAGTATAACAAGAAAAAGGCCTGGAAGGACTGAACACTCTTTTATAGGCTCTTGTAAAACACAGTAGAAAGGCTCATAAACATGTGGTGTGTGATTATTATTGAACCCATTCAGAGGATCTTGTGATTAATGTGCCCACGTGCAGACTATGACAGGTGAGAGGTGGTCAGATTTCACATGATGTGATGAACAAATGCTCTCAGACTGAGCACTAATTCAGTAAATAAGATGCACCTTAACTATTTGAGCACAGCTGAAATGAGCTGAGGATGTAGTGAATGGCAGCATACTGCTGGGAGACGCTAATACATCCACAGCATACATAATGAACCAACCAGCACCACAGATGGTTTTCTAAGGCTCTATAAAACCAAAGGCATAGCTTTATAAGACTGAGCTTTACTGGAACAATGAACGTAGAGGTCACAATAAGGATACACTGTTAGTTGGTCATTCACTCATCTGCTGTATATTTGAGCTAAACAGAAAAAAAACATGATACACAGCCTCTCTGAAGCTGTATTTATGCTTTTCTGTCAACATATTACAACAGTCCTATGAATGCCCAGGGTTATGGAACTGATAAATACAATTATTCAGAACAAGATTTACCTCTCAGGATGATAGCACCACTTCAACATTAGCTGGATGTTTTCATGTATTACCAGGTTATGCCATGCTGTCATTGCCCTCAGAGTTTAAAGTCATAGTATAGAGTGCCATTAAAAGAGCAGTAGTACTATTACCAAAGCCCTTCCAATTTTAAGTAGCACTTACTAGTCACCTACTGTATATGTGTATTTTTTGGTCAAGTTTTAGTCTTTGAACACAAAATACTGTTCACCATTTACTGTAATCTTTTTTTTTTTTTTTTGGTCATTTTTAGCAAGACCAAGTATGAGCATTCATTTTATTAAACTTTTAAGCAGATATCTCCCTTTCAATCCTCCTAAGGATTACACTTTAGCCGTTTATTTTAAGAATGCCTGCTTATTCATGCAATTGTCCAATCACATCTCAGTAATGCATAAAACCATGATCTGCATGGTAAGTCTGCAGTATGTGGCAGAGCTCACCTACATACCTACACTCACATGCATACATTCCTTCACACACACACTCGTACGTGAAGTGTTGATATTCCCCGGATATTGACAGTTACAGGTGAACACTCATTTGAGGCTGAATTTACAATATAATCTAATAACCAAAACTGCTCCGACCAGGACACAACATGGTTCCCCCTCTGAGGCTGTCCAAATACCAGATTTATTGTCATATTTATGCACAACAATCTCCAATTGATAATTGATTTTTTTTTTCCTGAAATTTAAATTTAAGAATTCAGAATTGTGTTTTCTTGCAATTTGCCAAGCGTGTATGCCTCTATGGTTTGTGGATTGCTTCTGTGTGTATTTGTGGTTAGTAGTTTATTGTTTACATAGCAATTTTGGCATGCTATTTTGATTTCTATATCCTAACACAGTCTAACAGTTAATTACACACGGAGGTGCTGAGCCACCTCATTAATATCCGAGTAGAACAGGTTGCAGCAGATGAATTAAAATACTACTTACAGTCATTAGAACCACTGGATGTCACCTCTTGCTAAGTAAGTAAAATAGTGTAAATAGAGGATGCGATGTGCCAGGTCTGGAGGAAAGGACATGCCTGGTCCTACACAGCCTCCACAAAAGTATGCAATATGACATCACTGCAGAAAGAGTAACATCACCATGCAGGAGATGAGAAAGCATTCACAGCTGGCCTCGGAGACACGTGTGCACCCAGCCAGTGGGTCCAAAGGTGGCGCCACAGTCCTGGAGATCCAAGCATCAGAGAACGCAGACTTAGGGCTTGAAGACAATGCACCACACTAGAGTAACTGCTCCACCAGGATCCCAGGGGCGCCAACCGCCTTGCCAGCAGAGAGGGTGACAGTATTGGGGGAGTGAGGTCTCAACCCCACCCCCAAAGTCAAGTAAAGCCAAGGCAACAGAACACCTTCCAGACAAAAGGGAAGGTCCAGTCCCGAATAGAACCCCAAATGGAAAGTACAACAATGAGGCAGCGTGGCAACTTCAAAATGCATTCACAGTCCACAATGAAAGATCGGCATTCTCCAGTCTCACCGGAAAATTTTTTTGGTGGGGCAAGGCGTGGAGCCGGAGTAGGCATCTCCAAAACTGGCGATGCTCTGGCTGCAGCGGGTGACGTACTCACTTCCGCGTTCGTGGGGGAAGCTCCGCGGATCATCATGGAGAGAGCCTGTTGAAACTGATCGGTGAGCTGGTTCATTTTGGAGATCATGGCCACCTTAAACTCCTCTTGCCCAGCCGCTATCGCTTTCATGCCCTGCTGCAGGGAAGACAGTTGGTCTTCCTGCTGGTTAAGACTGGCGTCCTGGGAGCGGATGGCCGCTGTTAAATGATCCGAGTCGGCTGGGTTCATGCTGGCCAGTTCGTTCTGTCACGACTGAGCAAAGACTGAACCCAAAAACACGACTCAGAGAGCAGAATCAAGTCTTTATTTTCAAAGTAACAAAATAATAATCACCCAAACGGGGAAAAAAGGCAAGGAAACAAAATACTAAAGAAGAACAAAAAAAATCACTCGAACTCAAACAAGGTAAACACAAAATCACTCTTTCAGAGGAAAACTAGCTAACTTCAACAAGACTACAAAAAGATCAAAGAAACAAAGCACAAAATAACACGAGACCTGACTAGAAGAACACTGACGAGGAAAACACACTGGTTGACTTGACAAGAGACACAGAGAGGGTGACAAAGGGAGACAGGGACAATATTTAGACACAGGGTAATGGGAAACAGGTAGAAACAATCAGGGAGGGGAAAACAGTCACACTGGCGGGAAACATGAAGGAAGGGCAAGCTACCTGAAACAAGGGGAGATAAGATTTCAAAATAAAAGCGGAAACCACAAGACAGCATAGACACAAGACAAAAACACAACTTAACATTATTTACAAACTATGACATCTTGTGTATATTTATTACAGTCTCGTCTTTTTTCATCAGCAATGATAGTGTCATGGGTCACATAGTAAATGGGAAATTGATTCCTGCTTCATCAGGAACTAGCAGCTGAGCTTCTGTAGCTGGTGAGCTAACCAGTAATATGTTAGGTAGCCAGGAACTTGCAAACATTTTCCAGCCACAGAAGTTTACCATGGTAGGAAGCTGTGAGTTGACTAGACATGTGAATGGTACAACACAACTAATATGATAGCATTCTTTAGTTTGGACTCTCCATTTCTTCGTTTCCTCAAAACATAGTACTGTTCAGTTGGTCTGCAAATGAACAAACAGGAAATGTATCAGGTTGTAGTTCACAAAAGTTGAAGTCTAATTGCTGCCACTATATATGTGTTGCTTTGACTTTTCTCATTTGAAGACATGGCCATGGTTTCCATTTGCTTGTATCAGTTTTGTCATGGCAACAGCTTGCTTCACGGAATCAATTTGATTTTGTAGGTGTGCATCAGTCGGTTGGCATATCAGGGAACCTGCAGACACAGTAATATCCAGTAAATACCAACAGACTGAGCCTGTGAGCGGTAACAGTGGAGACACCCTATTTCTTTTGTACATTTGTGCCGATTTAAAGAAAGTCAAGCAATGTTAAGCCCCCTGCTGTAGTGATGAGTTGTTAGGTTTATCAGCCCTAGAGAGATCTGATCCATCCAAACCTCAACATCAAACATCAAAATGAGTCCAAGACCCAATTTCTGAAAAAAATTATCTGTGACAGTTGTTGGCCCTTCTGTTAAAAACTAAGAGTGACATAATGGTCTCATATTGGCTCAGAAACTGAGGTCAGATGACTAAGGCCAGTAAAAGGAAGAAATGACAGCTTTTAGAGCCTGTTATTATCCACCAGACAAAGACAGCCTTTATCTCAAAAGAACACACCTCTGTGAAGAGGATCCATATCGAAAATGCATCTGCATCCCTCAGATATCCATTATCATTATACATACATTTTAATCATTTGGCCTAAAGTCAATATAATCAATTTAACCTGGTATGAGGGCTTTGAGTAGAGCTTGCACTTTCATACAGAATAATGATTTACTGTAATAATTGTAACTGTATTCATCTCTGCTGCTTGATCATGCCATGAGGGAAAACTTCATAGTGGCGAAAAAAAGTTTAAGGACACCCTTCAAATTTTACACGATCTCAAATATTACCATGAAATATTTGCAATCTTTTTTACAAAAATCTTTGTATTTCACAAGGTGTGGCTGCATCAGACAGACAAACAAAACAAATGATTTCTTTTGTTTACTGTTATCAAGAAAAAAAATAGCAAAACTAAATTCTTGATGGTGTCAACATGTGTCTGTATCAAAGTTAACAAATAGCAAAGAATGTGTTCAAAACTGAACAAGTTCTACTTGACCTGGATGCGTGACAAGGGGCATTATCTTGCTGAAACATCCAGTTTCCACCTCGAAGGAACACCAGTTTGGTTTGACCACTGCTGCTGAAGCTCACGTGATGTCATTCGGCGGTTTTCCCTCCACATGCGGATCAGGATGCGGTCATTTCTCACTGAAGACACTCTTGGACGCCCAGATCTTGGTTTGTCTTCCAAGCTGTTTGTGTTTTTATATTTTTGCAGTGTGTATCCAACTGTTGAAGGACTGCATCTGCACTTTCTGGCTCTCTGGAAGCAGTTGTACCTTCCTGGCTGAGAATCTTTATCTTTTGTTGTGTCATAAAAAGGATGATCTTCATTAGTGGGTCAGTGGTTCCACAATACTCAACATTTCTTATGTATTTTTATGGAGCTAATCAATTTGAAGTTTTCAATGGCTGATTTTAGGATTGGTTTAGTATTGTAACTGTGACTGTACAAAAACAAATTGCACTAGGAAACTTAAGAATGATTGTTAATGCAATATATCACAAATGCATGGGGTGTCCACTGTATATGAGCAGTTAGACTGGTTATCAGTAATTTTTTGAGAGTAGCTGATACAAGCACTAAACACTTAACACCTTCCTTCAGTCATTCTGTGAGACCAGCTCTATCAAAATGTAATTAAGGCAGTGGTTGTAAAACATGCGCAGTGACCAACAACAGACTATGCTATTATATTCTCTCCCTCACTCCCTCTGTGTGTGCCTCTCATACTGTCCTGCTGCTATTAAAATCTGATTGGATATTTTATGGTTGTGTAAATCCCTGAAAGATGCATGTGTTTGCATATAAAGCCTGCATTTGTTTCATCTCATATGTTTTTGTTGTGAACATATGGATATCCTATGCTACAGATGTGGCATTATTTGTCTGATCAATGCACCATCAGCAGACCTCTGTGATAGATAGTGCTCAGAGCACAGTCATTAGTCGTCAGCTCAGCTGTGAACAACTGAGGCTGTCTGAGTGTGTTAAAATTAGAAACATTTACATGAGATGATTGACAATGTCGCCGCTCATGCTTTGTCTGTGCTGCATATTCATGCAAATTACCATTGTCTGATAGTGGCCTCAAACCATTAACACCAATGAAACTGCACAGCAGCTCATTATTGTCTGCCAATAGAGACTGCGGTTCTATTGAGCATTTACGAGTCCATTTTCTCCCACAGCTCCTGATGCAGGTCCTGTTGCCTTGAAGTGACCTCGAGGTCCTCTCTATAAATGCATGTCCAGTTACATTTGAGTGGAAATATTGATTGGGTTCTTATTGTGGCAAAACATTGTAATGACGTTGCAGGAAGCATGTCCAGAATGACAGAGTGGGAGCACTGTGGCAACCTGATCAACCAGATCAAAAGTCAAGCCGGAGGAAAATCATTATGAGCATCTTACTTTGAACAGGAATTCAGCATTGCATATCTAGATTGATTAATCATTAGCAATCAATATTTTTTAATGCAGTGTTAAGTTTTCTCGCCCCTCTAGAAGGGGCAGTGCCTTAGGCCAGTGAAGACAGCTTCCACCCAGTGGAAATTAAACAACTGATGAAAGTGATTCAAGATTTCTTTGTGTTGTTCAATGGCGATCTTGACTGGATGGGTCAAGTAGGTCAGAAGCTTGTATTCATTTCTGCCTTATTGATTGAGACGTTCTGATGAAGCACAGAGGTTTTTCACACTCACATGTACAATTTGCTGCTAACCTGAAGATTACAGTCGTCAGATCACGATTGGATGATGTGACGCTGCAGAAACAGCTGACAGTTGAACTGAAAACGTAATCATTCATCCTGGTCGTTATAATTTGGTTGCCCACACAGCTGGAGCTAACTCCCAGAAGAATGACTTCTTTGGCTACCTTTGTTTCCTCCATGGCCTTTGACTGCAGCGTCAGCACTCATCATTGTCTACCGTGCACTTATAGCTTGACCTTCCTTGTGTTTACTTCTCTGTTTTCACTTTTCAGTTTCTTTGAGAGTGTTGTTCATTCTTTGTGTGTTTTAATGATCTTTTTTGGTATTTCCTCTGTTTTTACTGCATTATGTCAATCACTTGGAATCACCGTTGTATATAAATATACCCTTGCTTTGCCTTCCTTGATAAATTCTTCTATATAGAGCAGTGCTGGCCCAAAGCTTAGATAAGCATCTGATCACCAGAACATCAATCTGATCCCAGTAATAAATACTGATTCAGCCTTGTATTCATATAACGTTATGGGACTATCCACATTGAAGGAAGGATTCAAACTGATGCAGCAGAACCAGAGATATTGTATTGATAAAATTTCACCCATTTTCTGCATGTCAAAACCTACACTACCCAAAATGCAACTCAACCACCAACAGCTGACTTTCAGATTCAGGTGTGTTATGCTAGTAATGGCTAAGGCTTTATACAACTTTTTTTCACATTTCAATAATAAACCCCAACACCTGGAAACTGATATTTACAGGATCCAAGTCCAGAGAACACACCACATGTATAATCACAGACTTTATGTGGATCTCTGCTGAAGCTAACATAAAACAAGAAAAGCTACAGATGTTTAAGAACACTGTGGACAGATCCAGAATCAGCACCACGGACAGTGCTCATGCCAGGAAGAAGAGAAGCTTCAGGGAGAATCATGGACACGTATTACAGCATTTTGGTGTAGCTACTGAGCCTATGCACCCTCTCAAAGAGGTAACTAAACATCTACATGTCAGGGCAACAGAGAAGCCACATAGACAGAGTAAGAACTGTTGCTGTTCTTGTTGCTTGTGTAGAAATTTCTAATGCCTGTGGAGCCTGTTCAATTATCTTCGCCTACTCGCATCCACACATATAACACAGACTTATCCACTGAAAACCCTCTGCTGACACACTCTCCACTCTACTGCAGTGAGTGACAGAACATGCCATGTATATTTATATTGTCTATAAATGTGTAAATTGTACAGTTTTCTATTTTATTTAAATCCTTTCTTTATACA
>JBBMJY010000025.1:23361640-23386267 GCA_037833715.1 Toxotes lorentzi
ACACCCACACAGAAGAGAGAAAAGAGAGAAAAACAAACCAAAACAGAAAAACCCCAGAAGCAGCCGAGCTGCCTCATTTGTCCCATTATGGTTCAGGCAGAAACATAAAATACACAAAGGTACACAAAAAAAGAGACATGGATTTATCCTCAGGGGAACACTCTGAGTGGCAGACTGACACACCAACATTGCCATATCAAATTCACAGACAGACGTCTTACACACACTGCTGGAATAAGAGTGACTCTCACTTTCCAAGGATAGCAGCATATGTAATGTTATTCATAGATAAACATAAACATGACAAAATGAAGAGCAGTAAGAGAGACTAAATATATGAAAAGTAACTTTTACCTAACGTCTATATCTCCTGGAACACTGACTCTCTTTTATTCATTCATATACACATAATTGTAGTGTGCTGAAAACTTGTGGACATATAGTCTGTTCATTTAAAAATACATTTAACTTTTTTTTTTTTTAATGGAAACTGTCCCAGGGCATTTATAATAATATGAAAATCTAATTGGCAGATAGCAGTGAAATAATTGTGTCACTTTAAGGTCAAAATGATGCAATTTTGCATGTGATCTCATCATCTAGATTCCAGTGATATTTTTCAGAGCATATTCATGTTCCCAAGTGATGAAGCTTTTTGATTTTACAGGCCACGTGGTCTCTCCTCTGGCACAAACTTCAGATTTCACAGTCCAGGCCCTACCACTGGAAGAAGCATCAGTATGTTGTTCCTTCCCTCTAACACATCCGCATGATGGAGCCATCTCTCAGAGATTTAACAGTTGTTATCAGTATGAAGCTTCGTCATGTTATTCACAGTGTGGCATTCAGACCTCGGTATGTCAGAAAGGTGAATATGCAGCATATTGCAGAAAAGACACAATGCAATACACCAGTTCCCCGATGAGATTTTGGCTTGGCTTGTTTGGCAATGCAAAGTGTTTTTATTGACTCATCAAAGACATATCCGAGGCTCTGTGAGAAAGCTATTAGGCTGGTCAACAATGGCACGCTGCACTGAAAGCTGAGGGCTGAATAAGAATGAGAGCGGGGCTGTCTGAATGCCAGCTGAACGTCTGAGCTGCTGCAACCTCATTTGAAGTGTGAACCTTTGAACGGCCCATTCCTGTCAGCTGCGTGAAGCAGTGTATACTAGCCCATCACTGCCACCAGCTCCTCAACCCCAAAGGCATGAACCCAGTTCCAGCAGAAATGATGACTTTGGCCCTTGAGTAAACACACAGCCCTCTGGACACTCAAAGCAATACACTAACCCAAGAGAAGAGTTATGGAGAGGCAGAGAAGTGATGGAGAGAAAAAAAGAGGGGATTAAGGAAACTGAAAAAGGGGGCAATAAAAGAAAAAAGAAATCAGGTGAATAAATGAAAAATTACATCCCCAAAGTGAATTTACAATATCCCTGTAAAGCCCATGAACGTCTCTGACCTCCTCCTCAGTGAAAACACGCCAGCCTGACAACAAGGCAAATGTTATGTTCATTTTCACTTCATGTTTATCTTATCTGTCGTCTGTTTTCCCTGACCCATCAGTAGAGACTGACACATCATTTTCTAATGGAGGCAATGAGCATTAGCATTTGCATTATTAGTTGAGTCTCGTCCATGTTTTTTTTCTCGTTTTTCACATCATTTGCATGTTTCTGGCTCTGGCACAAGACGATGACATTACCATTCCTGATCCCACCTAAAAAAAACAACTTTGATTTGCTTGGTTGTTTTTTGGCAACCAGCTGTCAACGCCAGATGTTTTTGGATCACTGAAAAAAGAGATGTCTGTAGAAATTCAGAGGGCTGTGGTGAGGCTAGCAAGATTCGAGTGTCAAAACACAAAGTAACACAAAGTAGTCTACTCTGGGAGGGCAAATACACAGACAAAACCAAGATCTCCCCAAGGCCCTGAATCTCTTCATCTGTTTCTTTAAACACATTAAAAAAAGAATTGTCAAAATGGATGAACAAGATCAATGAACTGACTTTTATTCCATAGTAAGGACAAAGCTTAATGCTGCTCAACGGCAAAAAATGTAAGACATCAACACAGTCATTAGGTTAAACGAATCCCCATGACAAATAAACTGATCTCAATATGAAAAAATCAGTGGGCAATAGTCCTAAGCGTGCTGGACAAACTGTGTGGCAACTTAATGTTTTTTAAAGTTGAAATTCTCCCCCCAAAAAGTGAATGGTTTACAACAAAAGAGACAGACAATCATAAAGTGCATGGGGATGAATATCTTTCTGTGACAGCCGAGGCGTCCCTGCAGCGCGAGCAGAGGTCAGCTCAATGATTGAGTCAGTGCTGTTGAAGGACACATAGACGTCGACATCCAGGTTCCCCACTGCATTTCACCTCCCACTTGCTTCCCTGATGGGACTTAAGAAGTCATTTCAGCGCGCAATTCATGTTTGATGACTTTATTGATTTTCCTTTCCCCTGTCCTCTCTGCCTCTCTCTCCATCCCTCTCTTTTCATCTCTCTCACCTCCTTTTCTCCTCTCCACTCTGCCATTCCCTATTGACTCAAGTGCACCTACAGTTGCACACCCCCTCTTGCCCTCTGCCATTTCTCCAACCTGTCCCCTCTCCTAGTTGCTACGGGCTACCATTTTTCAACGCTGCAAATAAAATCATTGAGAAAGGAGACCTTTTCTTTTCATTACTATTTATCAAAACATAGTAGAGTGTGTAAAACGTGCAGCCTCTATTTGACCATCTAAAATCATGCCACCAGAATGTATAGGGCAAGATAGTAAAGCGCTGCAGTGTCTTCATTTAGTCGAAGCATTAGATCAGTTCATTTTTACTTCATTTTCTGTTCTACCTGCAGCTGGTAAGAGCATTTGTCATACTAAGAGTTTGTCGTATGTAACATTTTATGACACACAATTAGCTTTGTGTGCTAGAGCATATTCTGGAAAGTCCTGGAAAACAGCTCCTGTACCTCTTCTAACAAAGAGAGAGAGAGAGAGAGAGAGAGAGAGAGAGAGAGAGTGAGAGAGATCATATGGATCAAAATTCATCAATTAACAAACACTTTTTTTGAAATGTTGATTCATTGTGTAGTAGTATCTAGTAGCTATCATGTCATTTGTGATAAATTGTGGTAAAGTTAAAAACTGCAGTTCGGCAAAAATTTTTTGACTGTGTCAAGAGCCAAGACTGTTCCTTAAAACCAGCACCAACACCAACACAGTGATAATATCTTAGTATTGTGATGGTAAAGACATAGTGAACATACACCAGCAGATACAGTGGGTTTATGAAAACAGCTGCCTGCTGCTGCTGGAAAAGAGGCTGATGAAAGGGGTCAAAGTGAACCAATTTGTGAGCCGTAAAACTAAAACCATTAACAATTTTTTTTTACCTAGAAATGAGGGTGACAGTTCTCTGTGGGTTCATCACTCTAAGGAGACACAATGCCCTATAAACATAAAACTTTATTTGGTCAACACAATGGTTGCTGAGCATTCCTGTAACAACTGGTCTGTGGAAATAGCTATTGTGTCGCTGTTGTGTTACACTCTGTTCTGAACTCAGTTTTACAGGTAGTGCTTCACCTAGGCCATTCAGCACTCCCAAAAGGTTTCATACATAATAACACAAAGTTGGTTTGTTGGTTTGCTGCAAATTCATTTTACTTTATAACAGGATTGTGCGATTATTTTATGCAGCAAAATGTGGTTATCTGTAAAATGTGCAATAACTATAACAATTTTATCTTTCTTCCTAGAAATTTGGTGAGAATTGGGGAGAACTGCCCTTTAAACTTATCTTGCTCTGCAGAAGTTTTATGTGGGATCTTTATTGATCTACGCCTACAAGGGGGAGCTGCATAGTGGTGCAGAGGGTAGCACTGTCACTTCACAGTGATAAGATTTGTGGCTTAAAGTAGACAGAGATGTGTTATACAGTTCTCATTACATGCAGGTGCAGTTCAACTCTTTCAGTGATTATGCAGAAAGTCTGAAGTTAACAACCTGTGGTATTTCTGTTGAATGGGCAACATTGGCCTTCATGCAGTCATCCACTACCTCGGTCCCAAAGGTTTATCACCCAAAGAGGTCCTTGGCCTGATATAACCAGACTTGGCACCCTCAGGCTACTACCTCTTCCCCAAGATAAAGATGGTGCTCAGCGGTTACCATTTTAACAGTGATGATGACATCATTACTGTGGTGGACCACTTTCGGGAGGCACAGGATGTTGACTTCTAAGGGATCCGTACGCCCCATGACCACTGGACTAAGCATGTAAATGAAGGAAGGGATGATTTATTTTTTTTAAATGTGCTAAGTTTTTTAAAATTTGACTGCTTTTACCTTAGGCCACAAACTTATCAATCACCCCTCGTACCCACAGGCATATGATTTCATAGTTATTTAAGGCAGCGTAGAGTGATGCCACAACAGTGGCTCCAGGAAAAATAACTGATGTTACAGGGAGTAACATAACATGTCTAATAACCTTTATAATATGAAATACAAAACAGTATAAGGGAGAGGCAGAAATCTGTAATGTAAAACAAGCTCATGTGGGAGGCTGTGCACTTTGTGTATTAAACCACATGGTAAATGAGCTTCTCTGAATGTAATTGTAGTGTGATACTGTACAAATCATCAATTTGCATTTGAATAGAGGATGCTGAAAGCCTTGCGTGCCAAAGGTATGAGTCTGTGTGAATAGTTTTTTCTCTCTTTTTTTTTTTTAGAGAGGGGCAGCAAAAGCTAGCACTGATGACAGTGAATGTGTTTTAGTGTGAGTCATACCACCCACCGCTGGTTGAAGATGAAGAGACAAAGGAGCAGACAAGTGGCCTGACCCTAGAGAGCCATCAAAACACTGAAATACACTGAGGTCGCTCTGTCTGAATTGAAGCTAAGGACACTTGAGCTGCAGCCAGAGGCAACTGTTACATACTGGTCTAGTGATAAGACAAGAGTTGATGGACAAAGATCTCTATTTTGGGAAACAGAGCTACAGTAAGTAGGTATAAATAATAGGCAAACTGTACAAAGAACACACATATAAATGCTGAAGAATGAAGAAAACTGTGCGTGAGGGCAACAGTAAGAGTTTACATCAGAAAGAGAGAAGACGTTGGAATGGACAGTGGTTTAATCACATTTTAACAGAGGAATGAACTGAAGGTGTTGTGCTAATGGTCTGGTGGTTATTTATTTATTTATTTATTTATTTTTATGGACAATGCAGGTCTGGAGACTAACACATTGTTTACTTTATCATCTTCTCTGGTGGTCTTACTTAAGGCTAGCAAACCATCCTGACTGAGCTGACCTTTGAAGGGGCGGAGAGTTAGAGAGCCCAGATGGTAGAAGCTGTCGTAGTTCATTAGCTGTGCTCTACCATTCAGTTCTATTTAGCATCTTCTGTCATAGTATAAACTGATCCACAAGAGAGAGACTCAGTAGTGCACGTACTTCTTTTGAATAAACTGTGTGAACTTATTGTGCTGTCAGCAACTGGTCAGGCATTTGCTGGTGGATTTAAGTCATTGTTTTGCTATTTTTCCATTCCATCTATCTATATTCTGCTGCTTATCCAGGGTCAGGTTTCAGTGGCAGGTTGAGCAGGGCAACCCAGATACTCCTCTCCCTAGCAACATTTTCTAGCTCCTAGCGGGGGATCCCGAGACATTCCTAGACCAGATGATCTCTCCAGCATGTTCTGGGTCTGCCCAGGGGTCTCCTGCCAGCAGAACATGCCCCAAAGACATCCAATGGAAGGCACTCAGGAGGCTAATCAGATGCCCTAACCACCTCAACTGGCTCCTTTTGACACAAAGGAGCAGCAGCTCTACTCCAACATCCCGCCAGATGTCAGAGCTCCTAACCCTACCTTTGAGGGTGAGCCCAGCCACCCCGCGAGAAGACTTGCTTTGCAAAATACATTTTGAGGAAACAAGTGTCGCTTGTCATATGTCCATTGACAACAGTTTTTGCAGACTACAAAGTTTCCTATACCACAGAGGTTTTGTGGTGAAGTGGTTTGGATGGATGGTTTGTCTTACAAGCATAGAACCATGACACACTGTACCCCATGTGTGGTTCGGTTTGGGGTATACCAAAACCCTTGGTTAAATTTAAAGAATGATGGGGTTTTGATTAAAAAAGCATTATGTCCTGTTTGATACTTTAAAGCTAAACTATGTAACTTTTAAATAAGCAAAATGTTAATTCTTTCTCATGAAAGCAATTTTATTCAATTTTATTTATAAAACTCCAAATCATAACATACATTATCTCAGGTCACTTTACAGAGTAAAAGAGGAAGTAAAAAATACCTACCAAACCCACAGCTGCTTTTGTTGTGGCTGCCAAATTCTACTTTTTCTAAAATGGTTGGGTGAGACTGGAAGTACCGACAGAGAGATTTGGTCATATGTTTTTACCCAAGCAACAAAATATGAACAAAGTTTCTGACATAAAAGCAAAGACACCAATGACTTAGCCAATAGCAGTGGGTGGTGGTATTGAATGACTTCAAAGTTTGCCAGCCACCATGTTTGAGAAGTGCTCCCATTAGAAGTCACTACAGCAGACCATCATCTGCATGGCTGATTTGCCAGCCACCACAAAATATAAAGGGGGAAAAAAAAGAAGGTGGCCACAGAAAACATGTAAGAGGAAATGGAAGAACCACCTCCAGCCATGGTTTTAAGTGGTACAAGTAAGAGGGAAAGAGTAAGATTGGCAGAGGGTTAACAGGCCAAAAGAGAAAGTGACAAATGGTTTTATTCTGTGGCAGGGAACATGAGGGACCCAAATTCAGACACTCAAGACAGACAGATGTAATGTCCTTTACTAAACAAAGTCACTGGCAAGAGGCCATGACCAGGGAACAAAACCAAAACAACTCAAGTAACTACAAACAGAAAAAACTTCAGGAACAGAAAGACACAGAGGTAATCCAAAAGAAAAGAGAAGACAAATCCAGGGGGTAACATGGGCAGGGAAACGGGTAAGACAGAAACTCCATGACATGAACAGCAGGTGCAAGCACAGGCTGAGACACAGACAAACTGAAATGGAGAGGAACAACGGAAGCAATGAGACTTAAATACACAGGGAATATGGGAAACAGGTGAATCCAATTAGGGCAGGGCAAACAATCACAAAGGCGGGAAACTAGACAAAGAAGGGAAGTAGAACAAGACCAGATACAATGAGAATAAGACTTCAAAATAAAACAGGAAACGCTAAACAAGACTCAAGAAACTAAACAAAGGTAACATACTACAAACTCAAACAGGAACCTACTAAAGCAAAACACAAGAAACTAAACAAGAGTCCAAAAAGGGTCTGTAAAGAGTTCAACAAAAGTCCAAGAAGAGTTCAAAACAAACCAAAAGAGTTCAGAAAACATCTCCCTTTGGGGCTGATCATGACAGGTGGAGCAGCAGAGGTTTTCTGAACAGACTTGGTGATGGCATCTGCTTTATTCTGGTAATATCATTGGCTTGTACTATTGCATTGGTTACTATGTTGAAGTGGCAGATATCAGGCCACATTAATCTGTTAATTCTAATCCAGGCATTGTGGCTCTTTGAGTGCAGTTTGTGGACTGATATGTTAACCCTGGATGTTAGTCCTGGATGAAGTTATCTTGAATGATAATTCACACTTAGTTTGAAAGAAAAGCGAGTTTGAAATAAAATGAGTGGGGAGCTGATGATTAGCATTCATATGACTGAGTGCTGATCTTGTGATTGCAGATAGGGCCCAGCATGCACTGTTTCATGGGCACAGGTTATGCATGTGCCTGCAATGTTACTGGCTGCTACATTTAGTCTACACTGTGCACCACAGTGTTTCCACTGTTTCCCATGTTGTGGGAATGTTGGAGATTATAAGCCTACTGTTAACACAGAACCTTACTAACACCTCTGAAAAGGCAGCTTCACTTGTGCTAAATGCCAACTGCTCCGGCTCCACTGGTCTTTTAATTGTCCGTATTTTTAGCTGAGTTCATGACTTTTCACTCACAGTATCTCAAACCTTTTTAGTGCACATATTTTATTTTATTTTGTATTGTATCATGTATAAAGTCAAGTAAAGTAAAGTAAACTCTGTTATGAAACTATGAAAATTGTGAAGACACACACTCATTAATTTTGACAAATCATCCCAAAATACTAACCAAACATGTATTTATCTGTGAAAGCCAGAAAGTAATGAGAGACAGACAAAAACATTGGTGGTTGGTGGTTTTGGTCTTTCCATGGTAAGAGGATGTTAAAATGCACTCCCTCACTGCTTTCTGTATTGGGTCTCTTGCCTAGCTACATTGCTTATTGGTGCAAGACAAGAAAAGGAGGCTCTTCCAGCACAAAGTGACAGTGGTGGAAGTGGTGTAGTATGTTAGTATGTAAACTCTTATGTTGTGTTGCTTTGATGTAGTAAAATTCCAATTTGTAATGGAATCATGAACTTCTCTAGCTTCTCCTCTCAGTAAATTTGTCCTGCTAACACTTTCAAGTTAAATTTAATCCTGAAAATAGTTGGCTTGTGTATTTTCTAAGATCAGATATACTGTACTGTGACAAAACACAGCCATTTCCTGCTTCTGTGGGAGTGTAAAGGTTTAAGCATCTCCACTCCCTCACCGTCTCTTCTCTCTGCCTCTGTGCTCGTGTTCTTTGATAAATGCTCTTTTATTCCTTTGAGTTTCATCCTCAGCTTAGAGAAACAAACAGGCTGTCGAGAGTTGAATCTTCAGCTCTAATTCGGGTGATCAAAGCAGTGTGAGCTTTGGGGAGCTGGGATCTATCAGTCAGAGCTTAAAGCAGATATGACACACACACAGACAGCAGAGCAATGTCTTCATGAAGGAGAGCAGAGAACAGATTACACTGACTGTCTGCTGCATGCAACACACTCAGGAGTACACCTGATATACTTTTTACTTCTACTCTACATCAAGTGGGTTATGACAAAGTCCACACACTGTTCACACTGTACTGTGTGTGACTTTGTCACATTGAACAAGTAAACATATTTTGCCACATCCTTGCAGGTAAATGGAGGTAAATGAAATTCATCTGTGTAAAAGCAGGTAATAATGGTGAGGTCTGTGGGTTAGTAACAGTTACCAAGACAATTGTTCCTGGAAAGACTTGCTGTTGAGGGTTGCTCTAGCATGCTCTAGGGGTGTTAATTTCAATTGATCCATCTACCACTATATCTCAACAGCAAGGATTGTAATGATATTTCTTTGCATTGATTTCACAGCATGTTGAAAACATTGCTCTGCTCCATGTTGACATAATTTCATCGCATAATTTCAGCAGATTTGTCAACTGCATATTCAATCTCCTGTTCTACCACATCCACAGATCTGGTGAGTAGGTAAGCTATTGAATTGCACTGAACTCACTGTCATGTTCATGAAACCAGTTTGAGTTTGACTTTTGCTCTATGGTGCATTATCCTGCAGGAAGTAGCCATTAGAAGATGGGAAATTGTGGCCATAAAGGGATAAACATGATCAGCAACCATGTCACATCATCACGCCCCCACCACCAACCTGGACTGTTGACGAAAGGCAGGTTGGGTCCATGGATTCATGCAGCTGACACCAGATTCTGACCCGATCCTGTGCAGCCTCACCAGGAATCCAGATTCAACAGACCAGGCTACGTCAAGGTTCTACATAAAGGTTCGACTGTTGTTATCTGAGTTACCGTAGACTTACTGTCAGCTACAACCAGTCTGGTCATTCTCCTCAGATCTTTGCAGAACTGTCACTCGCTGGATGTTTTCTGTTTATTGGCTCCATTCTGAGTTAAACTATAGAGACTGCTGTGAGAAAATCCCAGGAGATCAACAGTTTCAGAAACACTCAAACCAGCCTGTCTGACACCATCATGCCACTGTCAACATCACTCAGATCACATTTTTCACCCATTCTGATGTTCATGTGAACATGAGCTGAAGCTCCTCACCTGCATCTGCATGATTTTATGCATTGTACTGCTGCCACATGATTGGCTGACTGGATGTTTGAGTGAATAAGCCGGTGTACAAATGTTCCTAAGAAAGGCTTGGTGACTGCAGACTGCATTGCCCCGTTAAAATGTAGAACTCAGACATTTACCAGTGTAAACTAACCGCAGTGTTGCAGACTACATGTGCTCCTTAAAGCACTAGAAAAATACTTTGTGATAAAATAAAGCTAATAAATAATTTGAACTTATGGCTTTAACCTAAAGTGTTTCTTATAATGGTGATCCAACTTTAAACATTGCATAATTAAAATTCAAAAAATGAAACAGGCCAAAGGAAACTGAAACAACATTTTCATTATTAAAAATATTAAGGTGCTAATAGAAGTTAAACACACAGACACTTGATAATGTAGAAAATTTAGACTCCACCTCCACTGAAGAAGACAGTGTGACATGAGTGAAAAGTCTATGAAAAGGTCGTAAAATCCTGAGTTGGAGTTGTTTTGTCTACTAACTACTACAGTACTTTCAAGGTCAGAAATAAATTTCTCATGGGTAGAAAATTCCATTTCTAGCACTTACAATGCTCAGTAAAGCACACATTTAGAGTTGAACCGAAGATGGCGAGACCAGGCTTCACTTAGACTGATCACATTAGCTCTGAGTTCATTTACCATTGTTTCATTTTGTTAGACATACTCAAGCCAGGCTTTTCACAAAAAGCCTTTCTTAACCCGGGCTGTGTAAACAGGCCTATGACTGTGTAATGGACAAAACTCAATATAATAGATTTGATTTTCCCCACAAAGCTTGTCAGTCAGAAATGCTCCTGTGGCAGTGGAGTTTTGTGATACATATCAAGCAAGATGTATTCACTGCAGACCGACATGTAGTCCACAGAAAAACTTTATGTCCCAACACTCAAGATCCAAGTTGTGCCCTGAGTCTTAAACGTTGGGTTTATTCAACACCTTTATTCATCATTTTTTTCTTTTTCAGTAGATGAAGTTTGCTCATTTTCCATCCACTGAGGATCTTATTTGGCCTCCCAGAGCACATAAGTTTCTTCATCTGCTGACGAAGACCATGTAATGTTGCTGAAACAAAAAGCTAGTAAGGTATTTTGTCTATTGTTGAACTGATCAATACTATACCCTGGTATGATTCAGCGCTGGGATATTGTTTCACAGGTGGGCTCCTCAGCTGGTCTGTGGGTTGAAGGTGTCAGCTGTGAACCACAGCTTTCCCAGTTTGATTCAGGGGGGAGACCTTTGTTGCATGTCATTCCCCGTCAAACTGTTGGTTAAACTCTACTGTGAAATAAACCTAACATTAGATTTGAACCCTGGGGGTAATGTGATTACTGCCAACACAGAGTCCCTGTGGAGCTTTCAGAGCACAGGACACAGCCCTGTGTGATGTGTCTGCAGGATGAACACAGTGACTTCTCTCTCTGTAGTAGCACTTTACTGACTAATGGTGGCAGTCATGTGCTTCTGGAGCTGCAAGAGCGGGCTGTTACAACAATGAAACAGCCTCATATCCTCCTGCAGCTCCACACACATACATGCACTTACATACTGAGTATCCCACACACTCACACATACTCTTTAAAGCATAAATACATGCATACATACACATGCATGTAGAGATGCAGTCGCCCACGTACACTAACGCAGCAAGTCGGATTGACTCTCTCTGGCAGATCATTATGCTGTGTGGTTCTACAGAGTGCCTTTTTAATCCAAACTTCCCTGGTCTGAGTCTTGCCAAAGCCTCGGCCTCTCCAGCTGGCTGTATCCAAGCAGCCGTGACACTGCAGAGATTTAGAGGATTGTGGGCAAAGAGATGGACACAAGGCTCATTGAAAGAGGAGGATTGGTTCCAATTGGGAGGATGTGGTCAGAGGCATCCCTGCAAACATTTGGAGGGACTGTTTACCCGAAGAATCCCACGGCGATGATGAAGCTGCTCCTCACAATGTGTTTTTACATCCACTCTGCTCCTACAGAGAGAGAGGACATGTTAACGTAAATATGCAGGGTGATGGACATGTGAAGAGCAGAGACAGCTTTTTATTGTCAGAAAAAAAAAAAACATAACAAAGATAAATCTTTGACATTCTAAGGCAGCTCCTCAGTATCCATTATATTTAGTCCTGTTTGACAGGGGGGAAGATGCTCCTGAAATTCAGTCATTCAGATCATCTGTCAGAAGAGCCACTCTCAAATCATCAGCTCTCAATTACATCAGTAACGGACACCTTTCTATTTCCCATGTGTCTTACGGTAACAAAGTGGATAGAGTCACAAATTCTAAGAGCAGTCTTTCCCACTGTAACTCATCCTCTGTAAATGAGTAAGAGACATGGAAATTATTATATATCATTTAGAAATGGATAAATAGGCAGTGTTGTGAATTATCACTACCATGAATAGTTGCATTACCATTATAATAATAATATATATTTTTTTATTATAGAAAAATACGTTTTGTTGTGTCAATGTATTGAAACTGTAGGAATATATTTATGGGGGATTCAGAGAAGAGAAGAACATATAAAGGGGCATAACAGAAATGTATAAGAGATAAGTCAATTATTTACATGATAAATATGTTTGTCATATATTAGTCAAGGGTCTAGATGAGGTTTGATGGTGAAGGGAGGGACGAATGAAAAAGAAAGAGCGAGCGGTGAATGGAGTAGAAACTGTGTGTGTGTTCCCTTATTGCTGCTTGAGACTAAGGCCCCTTTTATAAAGCCTGTTCAGGGTAGGAATGCTGTGCCTTTATTCCGCCTTGCCGTTCTGTATAAAAGGAAAATGGGACGGCATTGTTGTCCCGGCAATAAGCCAGAAGCAGATGCAGTCACAGAGCCGGATGTCTGTGTAAAAGGGAGAGCCGACATGGGGGGACAGACGCCGGCTCTGTTTGCTTCAGTGTAACTGTGATGTGGACAAACCAACACTTAAACAGTTGATTGTCCTGTGATTGAACAAAACAAGATGGTTTGCTGTGGATTAAGAGAAAATTGACCAGAGAGGACAGTGAGCATGTAGGGTTAGCTTCTATTCACCACATTATCAGAATATTGTCTTTGTTGCATGGTTGAACAGGACTGTTTGTTAAGGATTCAAGGCTACAGGACAAAGAGTTACAGAGTGGGAGGCCTTATGGACAGTGTTGGTGACTGATGGAGCTGAATCAGTGATACAAGAAATGAGCAACTGTGTTAGAAAATATCCAGTGTTCTGTCAAAGGTACACGACTGTGCACATAGGGAGATGAGAAAAGAAGTTAAACATGATTCCCAAAGTTCATTTCAGTAAGAAGACTGTGACAACAGCCTTTTGGCCCTGATAGTAGTCATAAAACTGTTGTACTTTATGTTTAAAATAAAAATTTAATTTCCAAGCTTGCCTAAGGCAGATGGAGTCATTGGCAGAATCCATGTGGGGGTGTTGTGTTAGTATTATTGACAAAAGTCAGTGAGGCGTGAAAGAGATGAAGGACTCAGCTGGATGGCAGCCACTGTCCATATTTCACTTACACCACAAACTCAAGTCACATTACTTTGTCTCATGAGACAAAGTAATAACTTGTACTTTACTTTTTCTTTAAATAACTGTTTATTGTTGCAATTTTTCAGTTTCTCCGACTGACATCATGCACACGGTGGCTTTTTAATAAACTTAAACACTTAAACTTTGAACTGGATTGCATTCTGCCTTTAAAAATATTAAATAATTGCATTTTATGCTCATATATGATGGCCAAGAAAATCAGCCTTACTCCTTTCATACAGATCTAGTATTCTGTGTTCATTATGTGTGTTGAGCAACATCAGCGACTGTGTGCTTCCCTCTTCACAAAGACATGGAGACAGACGGGGGAGTGAGAGCAGGAGAGAGACAGACAGACAGTCAAACAGCGGAGGGACATGGTGGAGGATGAAGGGGAGAAGGTTACAGCAGTGGGAGACGATTAACATATTGCTACAGGGACTAAGATGCTTTCCTCGCCCTGTGTTGTGTTTATACTTTACAAAGAGCCTGTATGCTTTGTTATTCATAAGTTCGGTTCAGGGAAACACACTTTAACATGGAGTTTGTTTTTTTAAATTGCGAGCTGTGACAGTATATGATCGTGGAAATGTTCTCCAGGTGATCTCCTGTATGAGAAGGGCTTTTAGAAAATACGAACAGGACAGGACCTATAGTTTAACACAGCTGAATAAACTCAACTCCAATACAGGGTTTCAATGATGAAAATCAATATTATATGTCTTGCCACTTTATTTTTTATTGCTGTATATATTAAACCTAATGTGGGTTAGAGCTCTGCACCATGAATTAACAGGCTGTTTACATAAAGACAAGACTGGAAGCATTGGAAAATATTTTATTGAAGCAAAATATTCAGGCCCAGCATGCTAGAAAAAAAAAAGGAACACTGGGAAACTGATATTACTGACTAGTGTGGGGACAGACAGAGACTTAGCAGCACAGAATACCCACTGATTTTATTTCAGTAACTTATCATTTACACTTTCATAAAATAGGGGGGTTTGTGGAGAAAATAAAAAATAATAATTACAATGCTCCCTCCATTCCTGTGGAAAATATTACACACGTTTGACAAATTACATTTTTAACACGACAACAGGACTAGATAAAACGTTAAAAGAACCATATATAGAACCACATACAGCAGATTAATAATACCTCTGCAATTATTTAGACTCTCAGAAGAGCATCAGTTAATATTAGTCCTGAATGAGAAGCAACAGATTCTCCAAACAGAGTAATGGTGAGCTGTTTCCTGTCTGTAGTCTCTGTATTCACGGTCCTTGGGGGAACTCTGTCCACATCTCTTTTCTTGATAAAAGGCAGAGAAATTCAGTGCAGAGTGGTGTTTTTATCATGTTAGTGATCGAAAACACAGAGCAGTGACAGACTGAAGCTGTAGAAACCTCTGTGCCTCCAACACGGCAAGAAATCATTCATTTCTGCCGAGAAATAGAGTGATCACTCTGATTTCATTTCAACAAAAGCAGATCACATTTGGGTGGGAAAATGGATACTCCCTGTTGCCTGGTGCTCTCGCATATTTTTCTCCTCATCTCATTCGTTCACTGAGAGGGGGCCTTTGGAAAAACACTGTTACTGAACATTTCCCCAGCTCATACCAGTGCTGCTCTATCACGTTCTTGTCCACACATGACCAACTGCATTTGTCAATATGTGCAGTGAAAGCAGTCTGTTCCTAGAATGACATTTTGACAGACTGATGTTATTTGCTTGCCGGGTTTCACTCATTTTCTTTTATCAGCATTGATTTCCCCCCGGCTGACTCCCTCAGCGGCCATGGGGTCAAAGGTCAAAGAGGAAAGCACTCTTTTCTGTTCGCAGATGATTAAAACCGACGACCACTACACGCAAATGGAAAAAGGTAATGCAGGTTAAACAGGCTTCAGTCGGGAAGCAGCTTCTTCCCACCGCATGAATTCCCTGTGCTGCCAGGAAGATTCCACATTTCCGTCTTATTCACATTCACCGCGAAGGGCTTTTTCTGACGCTGTTTCAACCGATGATGTTACATAAACGCTCTACCTGTGATCACACATCCCCACAGAAACCTGAACAACATGTGATAAAACGTTATATATATATATATTTGGTTTCTGAATAGAATTAATGACACACTGCAGATTGCTTCACCCCACCACTCCTCCATTCTAATCCAAGCACAGGTCTTCTCTAGCTGTCACAGTCCTCTCTGGGATTGGCAGTTTAATTAACTTCATATCTCTGTGTGCTGCTGGAGCAGCTACTTCTCTCTGCACAAGGGGATGTATGTGTGGGAGCTGTGAGTGTTACGTCTGTTACATTAAGACCTCCTGACTCTGTGCTGGTTTAATGTACCAACACAGAGTCGGTTTGAGATTTTGAAGATGGAGAGTTGTAGGTACAGATGGTCACCAAACCTCAGAGTTGAGTGTTAATGTCTGTGTGGGTGTGGTTTGCAGTTCATTAAAAACACTGAAGTCAATATGGTATCACCCAAATTCTATAATGGTTTTAAAAAAAAAAAAAAAAAAAACAGCATCATGAAGGAATTATTCAGTTAAGTGATGGATACACAAGCAGTAGTCCAAATGCTGGACTGAGCCCTGGCACTTTCTTAAATCTACATGAATACATGTTTTTGTATTAAGAAAGTGATAAAATTCATATGTGTGAACTCGTACTGAAAAACCTGCAGAGAGTGACCATCAGTTCCTGCAGGTCCCCTCAGCCTTTCCAGGGCTTTTTAGACTGTTTTGATTCGTTGTTTTGGTTTTTCAGCACTAAATCTCTGATCTTATCAACCTTGTTTCCAGCAGCAGCGCGCAGCTGTTTTCAAAAGCTCTGACAAAGCACATCAGTAGACAGACACAGTTAATAACCAGCTGGTAAATGTAGTTGAGCATTTAGCAGCTAAAGATATTTCCCTCAGGAGTTGGTAGACACTGAAGCCAGAGCTAATAGAAGAGTAAATATTGAACACCACTTTTACACCAGGACACTTCATTAGTCATTAGATGAACTACTCACCTCATCACAACATTTATACAATTTGCTGTGGCTTTGAAGTGAACTTTATAAAGTCAGTTTGGTCTTGGAAGCTTCAAATTTAAAACTGAAAATCTGCATATGACGGCTGAGTCTCAAGAAAGATGCTACTGAACTGCATTATGGGAAATGTAGGATTGGAGCTTAAGGACTTAAAGTGAGGATATCGTACTCTCTGCTGCTTTCATTTTCACAGTTTTTTTATGTGTCTCTCATGTCATAGAACTTCGTAGCTATGGAATACCCATCCATTCGTTCATCTTCTATACCGCTTGATCCATCAGGGTCGCGGGGAGCTGGAGCTGCAGCTGAGTACGGGCAAGAGGCGAGGTACACCCTGGACTGGTTGCCAGTCAATCGCAAACCCTCATCAATTGTAAGTTGATTAAGTGTCACACATTCAACAAAGACAATGTATACAGTAGATAATATGTTAAGTATGCTGTCCTTTTATGAACACTGTCAACAAATCAACATGCAACGTCTTCCTAGAAGGCAAATTCAGATTGGAGGGTTTGATTGGAGAGGGCTGGACATCCACAGGTGAGGTAGTTATTAACACTTACCAAGAATTCAGCCTTCTGCAGCACAGCCCCTACATTTAAACTACAGTTAATCACATGTGACTTAACGCACAGTCAACAGTAGCGTCCTTCCAGCCAGCTGGCCCTCAGGAAACTATTTTACAAGTTGTTCAGCAGGAGACAACCACTCTAATTAAACTACACTTACGCTCAATTTAATATTGTGTGGTTTAATTAGGAAAATTATCAGTTAAGCTAAATCCATTTTTACAGATGTTCCATCAGAGGTTTTGTGGAGGGTGGGCAGCGGTTGGAAGGATGGAGGGGGTGTCAGGGGAGGAGGGGCAGAGCTAAAGAGCCATCCAGCCATTGCCCAAATGTAATTTCCCCTGATTGTCCAGAATATTCATTTTCATTTGGAAGGGTGCCTGGGGGTTTAAGGAGCCAACCTTGAACCATGAACCCCTGCTGCTTATCATTTGCTTTAGAAACATAAAATGCCCACTAACATTCATAGATACAGAAGAGGTAGTGTGCCAGTCTGGTGAGTGAACAGAAGAAAATTGCTGGTGGGTTGCATCAACCTGCAAGGATACAAGTCAAAGACACCAACAGTGTTTGGGCTAAGGTAGAAAACATTGGGTGTGGGTGTTTTGACACCAGTCATATGCTGCTGGTGTGTGTTGGCCTTGACTTTTCAGCTTGCTACAGAAATATCACTTTACTTCCTGGTTAGGCACTGAACACTAACAGTGGATGAAATCCTTGTGATGCAGATTAGTTCACTGTGAATGGAAAGCCTAAATAGATTGGGTTTCATTTAAGAGAAGATAGGCATAGCTTGTTTGTATATAACTACTCGGTAAAGTGCCTTTATACAATTTAAAGCAGTGAATCAGCTGTGGCTTCACACACCTTAAAGGATAAAGCTGGGGTTTCTTTTTGTTAACAGGACCTGATGGGACCTCATCTGTCCATCATCCTATGTTACTGGGTCTGTGATCCTGTGGGAGTGGATGTACTTCTACAGATGTTTAACTTTAATGTTGCGGTAGTTGTGAAAAAGTAGCGTTATGGTACTAGTACCTAAGGATCTTGGAGGGAAGCCCACCTCTGTGCCCTCCCACGACATGATTTCCAGCTACGCTACTTATTCCACGTCTGACAAATGCTAACACACAGTTCAGTTAACCCACACTTCATGCACACCACCTAACAGGAAAGGTGTACAGAGTTCATCATGGTTTGTACAACATCAGTTGAGATGTTGGTTAAGATGCACCGGTCACCACAGATACATCAGACAAGCAGGGGTTTGGCTACTTGAAATTTAAATGATATGATTCACCTTGATTCACGTCTCTAATCTTAGAATATTACAGATTTGTCAGATATTGGTCTTTATAATATCTGTTAAGACAAACAAAAGTAGAGTATCAGTCACTGTGGTCAGTGATGAATGACAGAAAATGATGACCCCTGGACCTGACACCTGCAGTAGTTTTCAGTGTTCTGCAGGAGACTCTGAAGGAAACTAGAAGTTGCTTTGCCCAAATATGGGAGGGAGAAAATGAGGACTTCTAATGATTTCATCTCCCATCATTCTCTCTTTGTATCCACAGTAGAAGATGTATCCTGGCAACTCCAGACCTGTGCAACAGAAAATCACACCGGACCCGCAGGAGTGACTCACTCCCATAAATTATAAGCAAATCATCCCACAACATTCTGCACAGTTACAGGCTACAGCAGAAGTTAGACACCGCTCTATTTCATATTGAACATGTACTGTTCCACTCTTGTTGTATAGCAGCTGTTGCTGGGCAATTGTTATGTTTTTTTTTATTCTATTAAAGCAAGTAGAACCAAGTTGGAGCCTCCCACGGCTGACTCAGAGACAAGACCTGGAGTAGTGAATGTCTATAATCTCTGGCTGTTTTAAGTCCCTTTCCCCCATTAAAATTGCACAAGTATGAAGTTGTACATTATAGAGAACTAGAAGGATCCAGAAAGTGAAAATAGATGTGACTTAAGGCTTGATTTATACAAGACATTATACAAAGGTAAGAATATGCCGCATCAAATCCATCCTTAAGTTTTAGGATTATAGAGAATATTTAACTTCTCCAGGAAAATTAAACAAAAATATCCAGCATTCTTTTGAGGACACTAACTTCTGCTTCACTCTGCTGAAGAGTGAAGCAAATTGCAATGGATTCAATTCCATTCTATGTTTATAGGCCATAAATAAATGCAAATGAGATAATTATGGTCCACAAATCAAGTTTCTGTTAAGTGCTGCAAGAGCTGTGAGTGGTCTGATGAAGTACGCAGACACACCTGAATCAATGTAACAAACAATAAAGAGACACGTCCTCCTCTCCCTGCAGAAATAAAATCTGCACACAGCGTATAACAGCATTATATAAATTTTATTACACACAGCCCTCTGAAAACTCATGCTATATATTATTTCCCTCCCCTCCTGCTGGTTTGCTGGTTTGTGTTTTGCTCCCTTCCTTTATGTGGCACACCTGGAACGCTACTGCACCAGTTCTGGTCATTTTAACAATGTGTGTCTAGACATGGTGTTGTTCATTGTCATGAAAGCTTTGTGAGTGTCTGAAATATCGTCTGTTCTCCCTTTGGGGAGCGGGTGGGAGGGGTTTGCTCACTGCAGCACATTTTGAAATCCCCATAGGTTACCTCTGACAAGCTGACCCACCATGGATTTTTCTCAGTCCCCTGTTGGTAACTTAAAAGTACCTCTTTTTACTCCTCATCATCAAAGATGCACAAGAGAGGAGGGGATAAAAATTACAGCCAGAATAACCTGCCTTTCTCTCCCACGGACCAGAGTCAAAGCTGATGATATTGGTGATTTGTTTTCCTGATAACTCCAGGACCCCTCAGCTTTCTACAGCTGAGCCGGTTGGATTTAGGTGGATGCTCTGTACTCAGAGCAACAGGACCCAACAAGCAGTGGGTCTACGGACGTAAAGTCTGAGCAGTTAATCACAATTTCTACACATCAGGCTTTTCATCAGTAATTTCAGTATTTACTTATCATGACCGCTTCTTTGTAATTGAAATAGACTATTTAGTTTGTGTGCAGTAATACATTTTCCCAAATAATAAGCTGCAGTTATCCTCACAGTTAACTGTAAAAATATCAAAGCTAACAATATTTCTAAAAACTCACGCTGATCAGTGCCATATATACAAAGACACAGTTGACAGAAGCAAAAGCACAAGCTGAGTTACACAACAAATTGTTTTTTCCTTAAAAACTTTCATTTTATTTCAGCCTCATTCAGCTGTTGTTTCCAAGGCCAGAAACTTGGTTCTGTTTGTACTGGTTCAATTTGTCTGCCTCTCAGAGTCTCTCATTAGTGTATTGAACACATTTTCTTTTTCAGAATAACCAGGACCATTTGAAAAAGATTTAATGGGAATAGTTGCGTTGAAGCTTTATGATGTATTATATATAGAGTACATATACAGAATTACACATAAAGAATTTCTGACCACTTTTCCTTACCCAAACCAACCCTATCTTCGCATGGGGCTTATCTGCAGCATCATTTATTCCTGTAAATCACAATCACAACTTTCCATGATACTCTTGTGTGATGCATATGCCACACTGTGTACTGTACTCGTACACGAGTATATTGTTATGAGTGAGACCCGCGCCCTGACCCTTCAAACTCTGCCTCCTCCTCTGAGGACATGTTGGTTGGGTTCAGGAGTTCCTTTAAAGCGTCCCTTCCACCGCCCAATGAAATCCCCAGTCTGCAGTACCAAGACAGCAGTTCTCTGCCCCTCTGAAAAAGAGCTTGGGCCGAGCCCTGCCTTCTCCATCTCTGCCAGAAACTCCTAAAGGCTAAAGTCTTTTTCCATGACCTCCTCAAAATCCTCCCATACCCTGACCACCACAGCTCCAGCTCTTAGAGCCTGCTGCTGCAATCTGGCTCACCACCAGATGATGATCAGTTGACAGCAAAAGACCCATAGAGTGTTGGGTGCATTAGCACAAACAGTCTGAACCTTCCCCTTAGCAACTTGCAGTCACATTGAGGCAACCCTGTTGCTCTCCAACACAGTATCCGCACACCCGCCCAGAGCTTCTCACCCTGGGAAACTCCAGGCCCTCTCCAGGAGTTCTGATCCAGAACCAGTGATTATTGGCATGACCACTGCCTTGGTTTATTGCTTGTACCATGCAAAGTACCATGGTGTTCCATCACACTTTTTTGTAAGGGACTACATGAATGATATCTCTAATTATATCTCTACAAAGAGAGGTGTCAGTTTAGAAAAGCTGCTACCCTGAGACAACTGCAAAGAAAACATATGATGGCTGCGTGTGCTCTTTCACAACATGCTGGATGCTTGAGTGTATTTTTTAATCTGGAAGGCAGGCCACAAAAAGCTCCAGAAGAAAAACCTCTTTCTAACGGAGTTAGGCAAGACGCTGGTTAAACCTCACGTCTCAAGAATCCCAGTGGTCTCAGCCATTGTGATAAGAACTTTGCAGGAAACCTGTTCTGGCCAACCTATATATGTATACTAAAGTAAGCATGACTGTTGTTTTGTGTGTGTTTGATACAGATCTGGTGGAGGTGATATTTGATCTAATAACATTCCACAGTCAGCAGCAAAAAGAGGAAATTATGTCAGCTGTGTGGAACGAAGCGAAAATGTTTTGATTCCACTGTACACTTTATTATACTGACAGTCAGGTTTCAATGCGGAGTTTCAAAAAATACAACATATCCAGGAGAAAGAAACCATCAAAAATCCCATCAAACTTAAAAAGTCGTTTAATGTGTTTATAGCCATTTACCATCAGTGTACATTCACTGTGCCGCAGTGGGAATCATGTTCGTTCTAAATTCAAGTGTTTAACCTTTGTAAAACGGTAGCCATGCCCCATGCTGAATATAACCTAACCTTTAAGAGCTATTTCACCATCAGCTTTCTTTCTTTGTAAGTTTCCTTTGCACACACTATGACATTTTCAGGGAATAACAACAGTAATAAAATGCTCTTGTATCCATTCCAAATTTGCACCTCCTACTCAACACATTTCTAATTTTAGTTTGGTGGCTCCAGTTCTGGAGTCAACACTTTCACAATTCATATTCTTTCTTTGAATGCAGTCCATTAAGTGAGCTGTGGTTGCCAGAGGGGAAATGTCCCTGTCCCTGTGAGCTTCTTCCTGCATCTAGACCTCATTATGTCTCCTGGCTGCATTTTAGCCATGATGTACATGCATGATACTACATTGAAAACTGGTATCCAGTTCGTTTAATGCATCCACGGTTTGTACAGGATGCAGTTGATCTCATGAACAGTGGGGGCACTATATCAAGATGTGAAGTAAGGTCAGGGGATTTCACACCATTCTGAGTAAATTCTACTGTGACTGTGTGTGAAAACTCCTGGAGATCAACAGTTTCAGCAACACTCCGCCGAGCCCTGGCTCCAACAATCATGCCACAGTCAAAGAAATGTGATTGGCTGATTGGATAATTGCACAAGCGTATGCTACCAACGCTGCATACGCTTATAGCAGCTGCATAAAAGTATTCAGAAAAAGCAATTATATCACAATTAGTCCCTGCACATAGTGTGTTACGACAAGTAAAGAGCACGAGCAGCCACCATAAAGGTAGTGACAATCCTAGAGGGTGATGACAGCATCAGACTTAAAAACATGCTGATAATGCACTCCACTTCTGTGCTTTGGAATAAAGTGAACCCACCTGTAAGCTACAGGTGGTCTACAGCTACAGTTTGACCACAAAGTCTTCTCAGATGACATGATGTGTGTCTCAACAGCACAACATCACAGTTTACATTCTCAAAACCTTCACCGTCCCCTATCTGACTCTGTGCTGCTGTTATTCTTCCTCTTTGTAGAGAGCTCACAGAAAAATGTTTTTCGGATTAATATACCATAGGATAACATATTTTAAGCTGTTTATTTCGGAGGACACACCGTATGGTGAGTGAGCACTTAAGTTGTGATAAGGGCACAGACTCAGTGCTCAGAGGTTCAGCCATGCAGCCTCTACAAAAATGTGCTCATTCTATTTCTGCTCATGCAGAGTGACTGCACTATATTTTTGCCCTGACCCTTTTGACATTGTGGAGAATTGAATTCTTTTGTGCACATAAATACATTTAGTTTAATTAGTTCACCCACATTTAAGATTGCAGAGTATCTCCCTCTTGAAGTCCCCATTACAACTCTTGAATGTGTCACACTTTCTTAAGATTCATTTTAGATGAGTCAGTCTGATAATCACTAGGTGATAAAGAAGCCAGTGGGAGCAAAGAATAATTCATATACATAAAAGACACAAAAATGGAGCCTGCCCAGAAAGGTGGATTAGGGTGCCACATTGACTCATTTCACAGAAACTAATGAAGTACAGAAACACAGACAGACAAATGAGTTGGCACAACATACATTTGATAATAAATCAGTGGTCAAAATCTGGCAAATGAAGCAAAGAAGACATGTCTAACTTCTTATGGGTTCTTCCTTTGCAATTTTGTAATTTGTGTGTATTTTTGTGTTTCACAATTGGTTTCAATGAAGTACTAAAACAGCAGCAGAGTTCTACAGTTATCTATTGGGTCAGCTGGTTTATATACATCTAGTGAGGCCAGTAAATTACTGTATAAAAGAACTGCTGGAAAGAATACTCATAGTTAATGTTCTCTGCAAGAAAAAAAAATCAATCGGTCAATCAATCAATGGCTATGAAGTCAACTTGTGGTTTACCAAAGTTTAAACAAACTTGTTAGAAACTTGTACAAGGTGCAATTCACTAAACAAAATAGCTTTGTTTTCTTGAGATTTAAATATTTTATCCACAAAAGTTTGTTAGTATGTTATCTTGACATATATCGAATTATTCAGTGGCTATTCAATTATTAATTTAGTAATTATTCATTTCAACATAACTTTCTTATGGTAACATTTCCCAAATAAAATTTCCTTATAGTCTTGTCATTCAAAGATCATAAAATGTTTAACTCATGAGCAGAAAACATTACGAGAAGCATCATTTCAGAAAAGTGCTGTCACGGAGTCAGGACCAAGGCAACCGAGGAGATGGCCCAAATGCAAAAAACCCCCAAGACAGGCAGATCAGTAAACTAAAAGTCTTTTAATAAAGCAAAATCACTGGAGGAGTCCAGGGCCAGGGAACAAAACTTAAACAACTAAAAATCATCCACACTGTTAGGATGGCCGTTCTGACAACCGAGACTTCAGAGGAAAAGCAATGCCAAGGCAAAGTTTCTTTATTTCTTCCCACAGCAACACAGGTACAACCATAAACCATAGGTGAAACCTAACCAGTAACCACAGGAGATTTAATATTGGCGCCTTTTTATACTGCGTTCTGGTAGGTGTGATTGGGTGCATACATTTACAGGTGTCACCAAATAAACATTAATAAACATAA
>JBBMJY010000025.1:23393795-23423168 GCA_037833715.1 Toxotes lorentzi
ATATATATATATATATATATATATATAAAAAAATTGGGGTGGGATGGGATCAAGAATTTTTTAAACAAATGGAATGGAGTTGGAAAGGACCTTTAAAATAACAGTAATTTCAGTGGATGCTGATCAATTTGGATTGTCATTGTCATTTTATTTCATATTTATTTGACATGTATTCAATATCAAAGTATTTAAACACTCATTTCAAAAGCTTGTACTAGAAGTTTATGCTGTTGCCTTTTATTCAAACTTTGTACTACTGTTTGAAAACTAGGAAGCCGTTTGATCTATAATCATCTAGTCAAATTTAAAAGTGAGAGTAAATATGTGCAACAGTTTTTGCCTCGTCCAGACTGCTGTTAAAGTAAAACAAATGGAACAATGTCATTTCTATACTCTGTTGTAGTTTAGACTACATGGACTACTTTCATCTAATCTCAACAAATCAGGCTCTATGTCATGTCTAATTAGTTTGTGGTTTGCTGACACTACATGTCACACTGTGTTGAAATCATTAATGCTTAATGAAAAATGTAATAATGCTAAAAGCCACATCAAATTGAAATGAATCTCTGTAAATGTGATGGTTTGCTGATACTAAGAATATTTTTGTCTTAATTTTGTTTTTTCTGCTTCTGATTACAAAGCACTCACCAGCTGCAACAACAGTTTTGTTTGTTTTGTTTTTAAACTTCACTGTTCAGGGGCCTAGGAAAAGTCAACTCAAGGTTGCAGTAAATAGTGGTGATGGGTTGTGTTGCATTACAGTAAACAGGGCAACAAACTGAAGCCAATAAAATCTCTGAACTGCCCCTTTCCACTGATGGAGTCAACCCAGTGGATCTCATTTCAGCCTGTACAATTACATGTTGTGACAGCTTTGATAAAACTTAATTGCATCCCCCTGAGCTTTTCTTTGATGCCTGAGACAAATTGACTTTGGCCTAAAAGTCAGATGTTAGAGATTTTTACTGCAGTCTCCAGCAAATAATCCTTTGTAAATTTGATCTGCACCCACCAAATAGCAAGTGGGGCGCGCACACACACACAGATGAGCAGATTTACCAGCAGCTCTTTATACCTATTTATATGGTAGTGAGTACTCAAAGCACTACAACTGAAAAACATGCGTTAAGTATAAAGCTGCAAATAATTGAAACCAAAACCAGTGCGACATGAGTGAGTTATGCAAGGGAAGTTTCATGGGGGCACTGAAAGTAACAAACATGCACAGATAAGTAATGTCTAAAGCTGACTGCTCATCAGTTGGGATGTGAGCTAATGTTTATTTTAGTGTGAACACTTTGATTGCATAGATTTGATATTATGAATTGCACTGAGAATTGTAATTCAGAAACTCTGATCATTGTTTCAGATTTTAACCCCAGAACTAGCAGCCAGCACAACAAGCTAACAAAGTTCTTTATGGCTGCATTTTGATTAAAATGCTGCAAAACTTTGATCACCTTATAAAAGTACACGGTACAAAGTGCTTTGCATGGTAAAATTCTTGTTAAAACTTTTCACCAGTAAAATGTAAAAAATTCAGCACGGAATGTAAATGAAACTATAAAATACAGCATTCTAAAATAAGATGAAAAACATGAGTTTAAAAACTTGCATAAGAAGAAAGTGATATGAAGATAAGTGGATCACTTTAGTAAAACTAAACAATTCAGATTGAGGAAACTTATCTTATCCCATGTCTTTCACTGTGCCCACGTTTGATGGACGAGTTGTCTGTACAGCGTTGTCTCTGGTACATTTCTAAATAAAGTGGGGAAAAAAAAAAAAAAAAAACATTCTGTCACAGGAAGTCATTTATCTGATTAGAATTATGCGTGTAAGGAATTTCACACATGATTTTTGGGTTGAGGTCCCACACAATGTTGACAAATTCTTTTGTACTTCAGAGATTTAAATAAACATTCACTTCCCAGTGAGTGACAAGGCCAAATTACTTAAAGCAAAAAAAAAAAAAAAGTTTACATTTATGAAATAAACATTATGAACCAGTTGGTACCAAATGTATTTGCAAAACCACTACTACTGTCACGCCAGGCAGTTAGAAACATAAGGAAGGAAGGACCCAAATGCAGAAAACCAAGACAGACAGATGAGTGAATTAAAGTCCCTTTATTTAAATTCAACATCAGTGACAAAGTTCTTAGCCAGGAAACAAAACAGGAGCAACTAAAAATCATCCCAACAATGGAACAGGAACAAAACTCAACAAATATACAAATGTCCTTACTGAGGCAGCTGGGTGCAGAGGAAAATCCAGAGGCTAACATGGACAGGCAAACGGGAACACAGGAACAAACACTGGCAAGACAACGCGTCCAAACACAAGTAACAAACACAGATGAACTGAAAAAGGAACAGAGGAAGCAACCAGACTTAAATACACAGGGTAATGGGCAACAGGTGAAACCAATTAGGGCGGGGCAAACAATGAAAAAAGGAGGGAAACCAGACAAAGACAGGAAGTAGGACAAGATCAGATACATTAGGGACAAGACTTCAAAATAAAACAGGAAATACACAACCAAAACTGAAGAGACAAAACAAGAGTAACTTGATTTAAGAACAGGAACAGAACAGAACTACTAACAGAACTTAATAAATTAAACCAGAGTCCAAAAGAGGCTTAAAGTGTTCAACAAAAGTCCAAGAGTTCAGAAAACAGCCCCTTAGGGGCTGATCATGACAACTACTACTGTAAAGAGTAATGTTATGTCATCATCTGCTGCTTATCTGGGTCCAGGCCCAGGGAGGGGGACTCCTGCCCAGTCCACAATGCACTGAAGTCCTACAACACCTCCCACTGGTGGTGAGCCCATGGGAGGTGGTGCCGTCTGGAGTGGGGCTCAAACCCACAACCTTAAGAAATTGAGTCTCCTGCTCTACGAACTGAGCTAACCAGGCGGTCTTAAGAGTAATGAAGAATTCAAATGTGTTACTGAGACACTCACACAGAATTTCAAGAGATGAATAAAGTGTCTTATTACTGGACAACAATAAAGCGTTATTGTCTCCATCAGAGAACATATTATCATCACTTTCCTGATCAGCATGAAAACGGGTAAGGCTGTGAGCAGTGTTGAACAGGCCCTCGCACTTCGAGCCTGTCCGAGGAGGTGCAGAAAGGATTTTAATATCCAGGTTTTAATGGCCACTTCTGAGACGTGTACAAAATGTCATGAGCGTTTAACAATCCTCTCTCTCTCTTTGGGGAGTTTTCGAGCATCCCAAACTCCTCAAAAATGGGTTTCTGCGGCATAATAATAATAATAAGAAGAAGAAGAAGAAGAAGGAGAAGAAGAAGAACAACAACAACAATAACAATAACCTCTACAAAAACAATAGGTTCCTTGCACTTTCTGTCCCTGACACCATTGGTACTGGCCCCAATTAATAATGTAAAGGTCAGTCACTTTTCATGGAGACAGATCAGTAGTCAGTCAGTCAGTTCAGTGAGTAATATACAAAGGTGGTAATATACAAAGAGTGTCAACAGCTACTGTCCAAAGTGATGAATCTGGAGTTGCCCTTGTGTTTACTGACATTTGTGCCGGAGGGCAGGAATCCCGCTGGTAACACCGGACCATCTGACTTCATATATACACCATGTGGTTCAGATCCTGGTTCCTGAATGTTGGAGTTGCAATGCCAAGCTCAGCTCTGTCTGCTACAGTTTGTTTCACATTATTTACCTGCAGTAGATTTTCTAGATTTTCTTGTTTTGTATTTGAATGTAAGATTTTTATATCAGAAATCATACATGTGGTGTGTTCTCTGAACTTGCGTCCAGTTAAGCTACATCACATAGGGTGTACCAGCTGAGATCAAATCCTTTACATATACAAATTTTTTCATTTTTATTTTCATTGTAGATGCATTTTGGTGGATGGTGGATTTTTCTACATCACAAATAAATAAAATGACAGTACCCAAAGAAGCACCACTCAGTCACTGGGTTTAATGAAATGCACTCAAGATATTCTTGGGCTGGTGTTCTGAGTGGGTTCCCACACTGAGTGACATAACAGTGTAGGAGCCCATTTGTTTGTGGGTGTTTCCAGAGATAAAGTGCACTTAATGGTGTAAGTGACTCTTTTCAGCCATCGACCAGGGACAGGATTTAATTGCAGGGGCATGATTTCCACTCTGAATTGGACTGGTCCTTACTCACCTCTTTTGAGCAATGAAAATATCTGAAAGTTGGTGTTCATGATCTAACATCACAGAGAGCCCTGAAGCATTGTGGCGAAGAGCTTTAAATAGAGCTGTAAATAGAATCATAGTAACTAAATTAAAGAGACTGGCTCATATTGTGCTTTCACTCTCTGCATTTGACAACATGAAGTCTTCACACCTGAAAACACCTGAGGCATTACTAAGCCAAGTTTTTTTTTTACTGGATACTTAAAAGTTTATACTTAAATCCTGCTTAAATTGTAATATGACCAAATTTGTGACACAATGCCATAAATCAGGTAGTTACTGTGTCTGAGTGCAGTTTGGTTCAGGGAAAGAGAGAGAGATACTTTTTTTTTAAATTTTTTGGCATCTGAGTTGATTCAAATGGTGAGATTGAGCCAAAACAGCAACAGATTTGATTGAGTCTTAAATCCCATACCAGCAGAAAAAAAAAAAGGATGCAGTGCAACCTGCATCAGTGCAATCAATCTTTGGTGAAGAGCCCCGGAGAAAATGAGACACATGCTATCTTCCTTTGCTATGCTAATGCCAGCAGGTACTGAGGAAGCAGAGAGGGGACGACTGATCTTCATGTCTCCTTAGACGCGAAGGAGGGGACACCTGTTCTTCTGTTGTCATACAATGCTAATGAGCTGATATCTTCTAATGTTTTATGGGATAACAAATGGCTTTTCAGAGCTGCATTTCTGACCAGACACCTCACCACAGAAAAGAAAGTCTCCATGATGAATAAGTTTGCTTGAATACAGTTAGTGCTATCTGTAACTGTATGTATGAATCATAAGGTCCTGCCTCTAATTTACAAAGCATTACATGGCCTTGCACTTCAAGATATCTATGAGTTATTGGTTCCATAACAACACACACTTCCATTTCTTTCCAGTTCACAGCTCAGACCCATTCTACTGATCATGACCCAGAGTATTTCTATCATCACAGACACACGTTTTAATGCTGCAGCCATTTATATTTTCTCTTAAATTGCTCGGAGGGGGTCTCGCCCATGGAGTAATTCAACGTAGAACAGCCACTGATTTTCACGCACTTAAGGCTGATTTTGTGGAAGAGACTTGAGCAGTGCAAACAGACTGGCTGAAGAGTTTGACTTGTAAAGATGCAACAAGCTGCCACGTATGTGCAATTCACTGTAGTCGCTCTCCCGAGCAGAAATGCTTTGTACTCTTCATACTGTCTATGTATTATTCAGCATTTCGTGGTGAGTGGCTGCTCTCTGAATGGCACTGAGAGGTCAGTGGATCACGGAGCACCATTAGCATCTCATCCCACTGCTGACTGTGTGTGTAGGGTTGTGTGTGAGAAAGGGAGAGAGAGCTATTTAAACAGAGAGAGAGAGACCTCTGCCACAGTCAAATGTAAACATTTTTCAGGCCGTCCAATGGGAGATTCATTCCATTTCTTCAATTTCACCTTTATCTACAATGGGACTTACTGAGGGACCACTTTCTTTCCCAAGTCTGAAAACAAATCCTGAAAACACAAGACGAAATGTGTGTTCTCTGGTGTACACAAACAAAACTAAAGGTCTGAAACCTCAAGCAGGCCCTCAAGTCTGCACTGATCTCTGTGTGAAAGTGTAGGATAAAGTGGACCATCACTTTGCCTAAATATTTCAAGTTTTTCTTCTGGGAGGTGCTAAAAGGCTCAGGAGGGGATCTTCTTTGGAGAATGAATATACTCAACAAATCAAATCAGTAAACTGTTTACATTCAAGTTGTTAAGAGCATAATCAGTGAGAAGCAAGCCATACAAATATATTTTAAGGAGACATAATCCCATTATGTTCTGGCTTATCATTTGTCATAATATCTTGTCAAAATATTGCTGAGAGATGTTGGTTTTGTGTTTTATTTTGTTGTTGTTTAGTGTGGAACTGAAATTGGATAAGAGATAAGAGCATATGAGACATCAACACCTTGTAGGGACATGTCCCAACTATTCACATGCAAATCTATGTCCACGGCTACTCCGAATGACAAATTCCAGTAAGAACATTTTACCATTAGTCCATAGATTCTGAGGCCTTGAGAAACTGAGACACTACCCTCTCCACAACTGGACACTCTGGTGTCAGAGGTTCCAGTGACCCTTATGAGCAAAGGACATTCTAACACAGCTCCTACAAGAAAGAGTGTTATGGATGAATGGGAGTCATCACACTTCAGATCTGAGGTATCTAATACCTCAGCTGTAATAACAGTAATAAGTACTTAGCATGACACTGAAGCAGAGTTAGCAGGTCACAGGTGGGGATGGGATCCGTATCCCAGTGGCCCTGGTCAGGTCAAAATTCATTTTCCATCAATTTCAGAGACTGGGGTGGCATGATTGGTGCTTCCTGTTGGGAGTGCCCAGTATGATTGAACTTTGACCTGCAAAATACCAGTGATCATCCAAGTACAGTCTATATAGAGAGAGGGTGAGACTGGCTTGTCCTCCAGAGAGCATGGTGAAAGAACACAAGCATGATGGTAGCGAGAACAGGGATTTGAATAAAGAGAAACAACAATAGAATGGAGGCTTAAACATTTTTCATTTCCTAGTTGTCAGATCTCACTTTTAACCAGCTCGTCAAGCGTGCTGCCCCAGCTCACGCTTAATCAGAAAAGACCAAGCCTTCAACCAACCACAGTTAGATTTGGTTAAATAAAACGAAGGAGCCTGCAGCTTTAAAAAGCTGAGAGTTAAGTCAGGGGGATGTGTGAGGAGATTTCTACATGTGAACACAGAGGAATCATTGCAGACACCTGACACAAAATCTAATGGATACTCGTCAATTCATTTCCGTCACCCAGCCCCAAGCTGCAGTGTCACAGCCATGGGGTTTCACAGAGAAGCTTCTCAGTGGCCATACAGCTACTGACTAACTGAATCCCATCTATCAGTTACTGCAACACACACCCACACCCACACACACACACACAAACACACACAAACACACACACACACACAAATGCCCTGTGGGGGGAAACTAAGAAATTATCTCCTCTACCAACCACCCACATCAGCACTGACCTCTACAGAGTCCCTGAGGGAGGGTTCTGCCATGGTTAGTCATTGATCTCCCAACACACAAACACACACGGGTGTGATTGCAGGTTAGTTGAGGGGACACACAATCAATACGCTACCGTTATCTGCAGCACAGTGATAGCAGAGGTATCATATGTTGAGAATCACCAATGTTAGCTTTAATTGTTTATAGGAAGTTGCTGTAAAATCACAGTCTGACAGGTATCGTTGTGTGGAAATGTGTTGCCATGTGGCTTAGAGCTCATCAAGAGACCAGACATCCCATCTCAGATGTGTACATGATGAGTATCTATGTGTGCTCTTATGTATTGTGAAGCCTGTTGTGTTTTCTTTTGTCTAAATGATTCTTCTTTTCTTACATATGCAATTATCAGCAATGATCAAGAATAAATTAAGGAATGTAAGGGTACTTCTTGCTCAGAGCATGACCTTATTAAAGGCAACCACCTCTAATTAAATACATACATATCATACTGCTATGTAACATGAAAGCTGTATTTCTACTGAAGAAGAAGAAGAAGGAGGAGGAGGAGGAGAAACACGCCCTCATCCACAAAGCTCCAAGCTATTTTGGTCTGAACAGTCTGTCACATAAAGGCAAAGAGGCAACATTACGTGTTTAGCAGAAATGGGTTTAATTGTTTTTTTTCAGGGAAATGTAATATGATATAGGAGTACAGCATTGGAAGTGAGTCATTTACATTCTTTATTATAATATGATCAATGTAACCATAGGACAGCCTCAACATTACTGTACACCTCTGCTCTACAGAGGAGTTTTGTGGCTGTGACAATGAAACAAACAAAAGCCATTATTATCAGTCACATGGCCTTCATTAGGCGTTTGAATAAGAACAAGGACTGGTGTTATTCATGCCTTATATGGGTGAGCTGCTCTTTAGTGTCTTTTGCTACCAAATGTTGAAGTGTCCTTGGATAAGATACCAGTAGATCGCTAATTTTAGTGTGTGACTGTGTTTGTGGACAGGTGAGAAAATCATTTATTTCTTTGTGTATTTATGTTCTTAAAACTGCACATTGAATTGATTCTTGCTCTTAAGACCGTAGAATTTTCCTAAACATGATGAAGTCTGAAAGCTGGACAGTATGGGAACACTCACTACTCATGAATTGGAAAGCGCAGCCTGGGAAAAGCTCTGAGCAAAAGCATCTTCACTCAGCCAGCACAGGAGGACAGTGAATCTTATCATTTCTCTGATTTCTAATCAGCATTATTAATATGATAATGCTGATTAGAAATCCCCCCCGATATGGGCAGCAACATGTCTGATACTTGAGATACAATGTTTTGAACTGTGTTAAAGAAACGATCCTAATTAATCTTTGATGGACTCAATAGCAAACCCATTTACAGACATTTAGAAAAACAAAATGCAGTTCAGACCACTTCTCAGGTCTGATGGTACAGTGTGGCCTGAATACGACGTTTAATGTCATTTCTTGAACACGCCCCACCAAATACTCATTTTTCGTGACAGTGGCATGCTTTTGTTGTAGGGTAAACTTTTCTGTTTCTTTGCAGCCATCGTGTCTCGAATGAACACGCAGCTGATGGCTGGGCTATTAAGACTGTAGAGCTAAGCACTATTGTTGATTTATTTTTAATGAGTTTTCCAATTATGCACGCAATAATACCCATTAGAAGTTATTCAAGAGAACTGGCTGTGGAGCAGGCCTGCGTCGCACAACTTCTGCCTTCAGCTGCAGCATTGTGAGACTCTTGGGCTACAACGCACTGTGAGAGGAGTCCTGACTCAAAGTACAGGTGTGGATGAAAGCACAGTCTGTTCCGCTAATATCAAACAGTTTTCTTTGTTTAGATTGAAAAAAAGTTTCATGCTGTTCCCGGGAATTTAACCAGTTCTTTAACATTTTAGCTCTGGAAAAGCTGGGGGTGAGTGTATGTGTATGTGTGTTTGTGTCAGTTGATTCCTGACAGGAACATTAATCATTGACTGGTGGGCAGACATAGATCAATGTGGAAAGGTTTGCTTCCAACCCCTGCTGGAAACATTTCTAAGTAAGAGTGCCGGAGTGACAGGCTGTAAATCAGGGTTTGTTTGTCGGATCAGTGGCAGGTTTAGCGGCTGTTGGCAGTGGCTAATGTCATAACACTTAAAATGCTGGAGGAAAAATCCCCCAAAACACACACTTGTCTCTTCTTACTGTTGACTTTTACTGTCACTGCTGTGCAGTGAGAACATGGTGGCTGGAGAAGTGGTTCCCAGTCCAGTTTAACACGCTTAACACTGCTGTTTAAGTTACAATGGTCAATATTAAGAGAAGCCATTCTGCTGTCATGGAAGGTTTTAACCTTTCAATTTAGTTAGAGCTAGAAAAGGTCCTTGAAGTGATATAAATCAGTACAATCATTTGAAATGATTTCACCTCATATATATATTAGAAACATGCAATGGAGTCTTTGTGGATTGTAGAAATACCTTCAGAGCAGTGTAAGTGTGTAAGCAGCTCTCAAATACGTGAGAGGCTAAAACTAGAATTAATAAAATGTACTAACTAACGTTAGCTACACAGCGTAGCTTACCGACCCCGGAGAGGGGCAGGATGGAGGTTTAACGGCTGTGTACCACCAAGGTGGAGCTGCTTGGGAAAGACATTTTGGCATCCGCTCTACAATTAAATCACTATACTGTTTTCTCCTCATTCAATAGTGTGACAATAGAGACAGATGTAAGTGTGAATGACTGTATCAAGACTTCGGCTGCATTAAACAGTCTAAGATGACCAGAGAGGCAGGAAGGAAGAACGGAGGTTTAACGGACTGATGCTCATTAGAGCACTTTCTCAAAGTAGGTGAAAGCTTTCAACAGTCATCTGTTATAGGTCGACCTGAGCACAGTCATTTTAAATTTGGGTATAGCCGACTGCACAGCCATTGTTCTTTTTAGGCTGATTTTGTCTGACAACGTATAAAACATGTTGAATGATTTGCAGCAGCAGCAGCACAGAATCAGGCTGTACTAAACTGTGGAAGTGATTCTGAGATGCCTCTCATCACTCATTTTAAATGTCAGTAATGCAACCAAACAGCACAGCTGCTGTCATTCACGGTTACACTAATGAAAAACTAGTTCTGCAGTTTGTATTCAGACAGAAGTCGGTGACATGAAATTCAGAAGTGAAACACAGTAACTGAGGTATGTGGACAGGAAGATGAAGTTTCATGGGTTTGTTGTATTTATTCTCAGATCGTGATATACATTTGTAAATATTGCTTTTGTTTACTTATCATAAACACACATTTGTCACCAGTATCGAAACCTAAAGTATTTTTTTTTCTTCCTATAGGAACCAATGAACGTGTGCAGAGCACAGGTGAGAAGCTTTAACCACACTGTAACTTTGTTATTCAGCAGTGATACATATGGAAGTACAGCCAATCACGTGTAAAAGGCAGCGACAGCAGTATGGAATAAACAGATCAATCACAGCCTTAACATGTGTTTATCATGAGGAGGTGTGTGTTATTTTGATCTGTGACTGACAGCATGACATCTTCTGGTGACAACGGATAGTATTATCGAACATATGTCACGGTATCTCGTGTCCGTGGCTGAACCTGTTTTCTTAGCTATATAACCTAAACCTGCTAATTCTACAAACACTGTTTTACCACAGCGCTTTCAGGTGTTTTGTTTAAAAACTTTAAGCACTTTATACCTCATCACTGGAAAAATGGCTCAATCTACCTGTGTTCCTCCTTAGTTCAGAAATCAAACAGGCAGCCAACACGTGTTGAAACAGTCTCAGGTGGTGCAGCACCTGTATCAGACAAAAAGGACCAGAAACAACCTTATCGGCAGAGGGAGCATCACAAAATAGCTCTGGAGTTCAAGTTCGCTCTCTGGGGGTTTCTGAGTTCTCCGTCTGAGATGGAGCGAGGAGCAGTTGGCAGTGTCATGTAAAGTCACAGTGAAACCATTCAGTGGTATGTTCCCCAGGTGAGTGCCAAAAAATCCCCCAAAAATATCACCACAAAATAGTTCATTCTTTCTGGACAATAATCTACTAAAAATGACAAACGTTTAGCGAGATGGTCCGATGCACTGACTTGAATTTGGAGAGACAGAGTTTTTCTGGCCTTTTGTACAGTTTTCAAAAGTCATCACTATTATTACGCTGTTGACAAAGAAAATGCTGACATGCTTTTATACAAGTCCATCTCTGCAGCTGTCCGAGCCCAGATGTGTAGTGAAATTCTTAGATGCACGTCAGAAGCAGCATATGGGGAGAGACAGGCCACGCAGGCCCTGAAACTCAGCTATAAATCACCCCTCAGCAAAGGGCATCTAAAAGGCAGAGATGATGATGTCATCTGGTTTTCACTCATTTCTCCATGTTAGTCCCATAGTGCAGTTCGACGACGTACAAATGCTTTTATCGGTTTAACTATTCATGTTGTACATACACACATCCACGAGATCACACGCAAGACATTGATGATGTTGTGTTATAGCAAAGGTCGATGTATGCTTTCCTTTCTGATAGATTCAGATTTTGGCCTGGGGCTACCCTCTCTGCCTCTCAAATCCCTCTACAGCAAGTATTTGTTGATTTCCCACTTTTTTTAAAAAAAATAATTTCCTGAGCTTGAATCTCAAGGATGGTAAAGGACTGTCAGTATGATCCTACTGGCAAACACACAATCGGCTACATTCAGCTTTGTCTTACTGATTCTGTTTGATGAATACAAATGTAGGTCCTGCACAGGATTACGCCTGGGGAGAAACGCACACACAGATATATACAGGGAGAAGCAGAGCGAGAGATGATAACGTATATGTGCATTCATCTGCAATCAGTCTAATAGCACAGCAGAAACACACTGAGCCTTTATTTGGATGTAATTGGATATGGGCCTTTCCTGCAGATTAGATTTATAGTAATTAGTCTTCTCAGGTGAACACAGCCACTTTCTCTGCACTGCATTATTACGCGTCCCTGATTAACACTGGTAAACAATAGGACAAACCTCACCACTCCTCCAACACTGCCTGGCATTATTATTAAGAGGCATCTCTGGAATCTCTCACACTACATGGTATATGGTGTGTTTGGGGATTAAAATGGCTGGTGTGGAGGAAATAAAACGTAGACAATGACGGCAGACCTGCTGCCATTGGAAGTGTTGTTACAGAGATAAGCTTGTGGCTATTATAGCACAGGCCAGCACCCCCATGTCTGACCGCCTTATCTCTTCCTGCTAAAATAACCACTGCCACACCATCAGCCTGGACATGGATAAGGGTGTTGACATACACGCGTGTTTGTGTGTGAGGGTTTTTTTTTAACTGCACTGTCAAAATTTGATTACTTCAAGGCCCATCTCTTTGACTGTCATGGTAAATTGTAAGAAAATAAATAGCACCTGTGACAGCTCACATAGGTTATGAAACATTGCTCTGATGCCCAGATTTAGGTGTACTTGTCTCTGTCAATTACAAGAGCCAGGAAATTCAAATTAGTGAGCTGGAATGGGTCGCCCTTGTGGCCTACAAGGGTTTATCGACCATAAACAGCAGCTGTATATGGCAAGGAATCAAGTTATGTGCAAGGCATAATAATAATAATTATATTAATAATAATAAGATAATCAAGGGCTCAATCAGTGGCGTAATTCCTTACGTGCACTCCTTCAAGTTTATTAGAACAGACGTCCCTGACAAACACATATATAAAACCAGTGGTGCTGCAGCTCCATGCTGACATGGAGACTTAAAGAAGGAACGATGCTGACCAAGTCAGTTCAGTATGTTAGCATCGTCGGGCTTAAAATATAAAAAGGTTATTTTACAGGACAATGAGTCATACACTCATGATCCACAGAGTGGATGCTACAGATGAACCTTGAGCTTTTTGCGACACTGTGACCTTTCCTGTAGCAACACTGTAAGAACAAATTCAACCATTTTAGTTCCACTACTGGTACGTTTCTAATAATAGTGCAATTGTCAGCATGTTATTCACTGTGCATTTGAATAATCTGTTGAATGCTACAGCCTTAAGGGCCCTGGCTGGCCTTAAACTTTCAGTTTTGCAGTTTATAGTAACAGGCCAACATATGCCAGCATGTGTTTATGCTGTGTTTGTGTGTAGTTTATCTTTTCTTGAGTTTCCATCAGAAGTCCTGTCTAATCGGTTTGCAGCAGGAGTCACTCATAACTGCCAAACATGGGACTCATAAAACGGAAGCTGCAAAAACAGATGTCCTCATGAATTAGTGAGGCACCCATGAAAAATTAACAGATGACCCAGGACATAAAGCCAGGGGGCTTATGCTCATTTAATTCTTCCTTCAACATGCAATAAGCTGCCTCCAGTCATTGTTTTCGCTGTCTGTCCAGTCCAGCTGCAGCCGTCCTGTTTTTAGATGTGGCAAATTAACAGTGAAGGAAATGTGTCTGTCGATTAAACGACAATATACGATGTGGGACAACAGGCTCCATTAGAGTCACTGCTAAATGGCTGAAGAAGGTTTTGCATGGTTTGAAAAATTATCTGTTTAGAATTCGGGATAAGTTTGAGCTCCAGAAATGTCTCAACAAGTCGCCTAGAGCAGAGGGTTTCTCACTAATTTGGATTCTGACGAGCCTCAGGCCTCTTCGCTGAGGGAAACTACAGCACCGGCTTACACATACTGCACATATTTGACTCTACATGAGAAGTACATCTATGGAACCGAGCTGAACAAGCTCCCAGCTGTAGTTTTTCAGTTTCGTTGTAAAAGTCGGTCTATTTCCAAGCACTGTAAACAGATCTGTTATTTTTGGAGGAGTTCTGACTAAGGAGCAAATTATGTAAAAGCCAGAGAGAAATCAAGACACAGAATCCCATTCCAAAACGGGCACAAAATTTATCTGCTTGAAGATTTTACTTTTTGGAAAATGCACCATTAAACCAGTGACATTTTTCACCAGGCTGTCTTAGAACTGATATGCTTCAGTTTTGATCAATACAGTCTAACTATCTCCAGAAGATGGCTCATTATTTACAGCTTGTGTACAATCAGCTCATTATTCTGAGAATTATGTCCTTTAGAGGAGGCATTCCTTTGCTTTGAGAATCATTTCAAAGAATAATTCTTCTGAAAACGTCTTCTTTGCCATTGTTCACGACCATTAGTTGTTACATTTGAATATACACTCACTGAGCACTTCCCATGCAGTGCTCAAAAAAAAAAACAAAAAAACCCAACAACTCTTCATCATCATCTCTCCATCTATTCACGTCTGGAGTTGTTTGACCTTTGGGATATTTTGCAGCTCTATGGTTGGAACAGTAACACCTGGGTATCAAACACACCCCCATATTCTCTTACCACTCCTGAACTCCTGACTCATGGTGTATCTAACTGTTTGAACCGTAACGGCTTCACCAGATTTTCCTCTCATCAGAGGCTCCTTATGGGCCAAAGTGCCTTCAGTGGTGCTGCGATGTGGCGTGCGGAAAGACCGGCCTACAACGTCATTAGCATCCCTCCAAACACATTAACCTCACGTTGTTAATTAGACCATTAACAGGCATTAGCCTCACTTGTGCCATGTCCTACAAAGGCCTGGCAGTGATTATTAATGGACTAGCACTGATGACATCTCCTGAACTTGTCTCTGATATTTTCAGATGGTCATCATGTTTAGATGTAGAGGAAGAGAAGGATTCTGATCAGCAGCAGCTGCTGCACAGTCCTCCAACCACACTACCGTGACCATCCACCTGCCACATCAGGGCAGGTAGGTAGACTTTATATTTAACACCTGGCAGACGTCTGGATCTGGAACTCAGTCTGCTCCAATCACACTGCTCTGACAAGAACACAAAACAGAAAAAATTGAAAAAAAAAAAAAAAGAAAGATTGGGTGCAATGCAACAAGAAAGTACTTTCAACATTACTTGCAACATGACCATTAATATATAATAATATAATAATAATACTCATAATAATTAAGCAATATTACACCAAATTCTGTGGTTTCAGCTGTTCAAATGTGAGAATCAGTTTATCTTGAATAAATCTGATGGGGCATTTCACATCACACGAAAAATGCCCCCATCAGACATCGACAGATGATTGCTGCATTAATCTCTAACACTGGCTGCAGCCCTGGGCATGGACGTGTTTAAACTGGAGTTGGCAAGAATGTGACTGTGTCTGTGTGTCTATTGAAGAAACACATTGGATCAGATAACTACATGTTAAATTTGTAAAGTCTGATTCATTATTCAGTAAAAGTATTTATCAGCCAGAGGGCCTGATGAATATGGATGAGTCTCTGACCTGGAGGCAAATCACTTACCTGGATGTAACTCTTCTGTAAATCTCTGTAGCCGACAGTCGCTCTGTATCAAGAGAAATAATCTAAACACAGTTACTGTGGAGAATAGCACGACTGAAGTTATTGATTTGCTGATTAATAATGAAAAAAAAACAGCAGCCATGATCTTTCCCTTCTTTCTCTTAAGATATTACAAAAAGAAACCATTTTTAAAACACAAGCAACAGATGTTAACCCAATGTTTTCATTGGACATCGTAAACATGTCGTCTGCCATGTGTTGTAACAGGTATAGAAGTAGGACACAGGTAACATGTTTACATGTACACATCAACCTGCTCAAGCTCAGTGCTTGAATATAACAGAAGAGCAGGTCTCATGTTGTGGCTGCATAATAAATAATTTTAGAATTTCCCATTTAGTATATGTACTAATCTGGTATCTGTTTGCAGAACTATATATGGCTGCTTAAATCTTTATTGTTCAGATTTTTTTTTTTTTTTTATTTATTTCCAGTTGAGGGGTATAAGTAATTCTCAGACCAGTATAGACACGCTTTCTAATTAAATAAAATGTGCAAGCAGTCATCTAATTCCACATCTTTCACAAGTTTTACTCCTTTAATCTGAATTTCAGCTACAGTCTCACAGCTCTGATTTCAACTGACTAATGACAGCTAGCTCAACATGTGCTGTAATGAGAGAGAACACACCCCCATGTTCTTTTTTTTTTCTAGATTTCCTCCTGTATAATGTAGAACACTGGTTTAGAAGTTTATTTCTTTGTTAATGACAAAATGCAACTGAAACTAAAGATTTCTACTGCTGAACGACTGGAAAGATTTGATCTGGTACACAAAACATTAAAATGTTTTTTAAAAAGACAGCAACTGAATTGAATTTGACAAAACAAAGCAAAGTGACAGTCATTGCAAAGGAGGTTGATAAAAGTATTAATCCTGCTGTACTATACGATATAAGCACTTCCATCAGCCTTAATATCACAGCAGAGCAGCGTCAGACCCACAGTAAAACCAGGGAACGAGCAGGGTTGTCGAACCAGTGTGGACACATGTAGACCAACAACCTACTCGGGTTAATTCTGCATGTCTATGACTTTTGTTAGCAGTAAAATCTATAACCATGACAGTAACTCATCACTGCTGAACAGCTTTTGACACTGTCATGATTTTCTGATTTGGCCTGCAACACACATCATGTGTTATTAAACGTGAAAAAACAAAAGAACTAGTGCTGTTTTATTATATAGATATGTTTTTATTAGAAATAAGACACATTCATTTTGTGCTCTGAAAACTGTACATTAACAAAGAGTTGACCCAGTAAAATAAAAAGGGGAGTGAGGGGAGGCGGGAGTGGTGTGTGTGTGTCTGTGTGTGTGTGTGTGTGTGAGACAAGGTGGGTCGAACATTGGGGGGGGGTCTGAGGTTGGAGGTCAGGGGTCGGGGTTTCGACAGTTACAGATCTGAGGGAGTGACTGGCGGTGATATCAAAACACACACTGTTACATTGCGATACAGAACACTCGTATAGTCCAGTAACCTGAAGGGACGGGGGACGGGGGACGGGGGGGAGAATGATTATGTTCATATTTATAATCATGATAACAACTATCCCCAAGCACAGTAAGAAAGATATTTATAGGCTAAAATCCATTCTGTAGAACTCTGTTGAAATAATTACAATGCTGTACATCAGGACTCCAAATGAGCCTTGTGCTTTCTCTATGTGCAACCACCACCCCTCACTGAACCCAGCCTTCAGAATAGCATCACCTTTAATCTTCATATCATATATATTTATAGATCTGGTCATTTACTCATCTTCCATTACTCAGCGCACACACACACGCACACACAAGTATATTCTTCCTTAACATCTTTGCTGTACTGAACTTGCTTATACATCGAGAAACTGATCCAAACAGCCCGTGTCTGTTGAATGTGGCTCCCTCAGGACACTCTGATGTCCATGCTGTCCCACTGTGGGCGGCATTGAGGTTGAGGACCGATTAGAGCGAAAAGCCCAGTGGCCTGCTCTCTGGCGTCTCTGAGGTGTCTGTCGACGGGTAGGCAATGTGATGTCTTCGATTTTTTTTTTTTATCCTCTCCTTTGCTTGTCGTTGCTGGGCCAACCTTGCCCTGCCGGGGTCAGGGGGATAAAGTGTTAGAGCCAAAGGGATCAGGGTGAGCTGTAGAGGAGTGGGGGGGAAGAGACAACAGCGCTGAGGAGCACGTCGATGTATGTTTGGCAGTCTGCCTCCTCAAACCCTCGTTCCCTTTTGAGATTGATGTTGGCAAAGAAATAAATCCAGAGGCATCTCAAGCCGTGTAAAACATCAGCGTTCGTCAGGAGAAAGAGAGAGCTGAAGCAACAATACTCTCAACAGTGGAAAAAAGAGACATAATCATGATTATTACTTTGTAACCATTTAATACATTGCATGATTACCTTTGCTATGCTGTTTATTACATGATGCACGCACAGTAGCTGAATCAGCTACTTTGGCAATCTGTCTCCCGTGGTATCTGAGACCGTATACAAGGAAATGACTAGTATTTTGCTGACAAAAACACAGTCCAAACATCAAATGAAACAACAGAGAAAGACACCTGTTCCTGTTCTCTCTTTAGTTGGTTAAATTGATTTTCTGATATTGTGACGCTTCTTGCTCCTCCTCGCCCTGCTTCCCCCTCATGTTCCCGCAGTAGGCTTCATCCAGCCTTAGAGTAGAAGCACTGAGCAGGGCAGTGTGTGTGTTGTGTTTGCTTGTTTGTCTGAGGGCACTGGAAAAAAAGAGAGTTGTAAGTATGAGGCCAGAACCCAGGTCACACCTCTGTCTGCAGGTCCATGATCTCCTGGCCCACCAGGGGGATGGTGGCGCTGGTCTTCTCCCACTCCACTGTCTGCAGCTCCAGAGGAGAGGCAGCCACTGTCTCCAGGTCCTTCCTCACCCAGGATGGGGGAGAGTGGGTCTTCCTGATGCCCTCCCACGCCCTCTTACTTGGGGTCTGCTGCTTGTCCTGATGGGAAGAGGACAGAGGGGAGAGGCTTGTTTGTCTGAGACAAAATCTGTGATTTATTCCAGTTCCTTGGTGGATTTCTTAAAGGAACAGTTTGACATTTTCATACATGTATTCAGTTTCTTGCTGAGGGTAAAACGAGGACTCACCACTGTAAGTAAGCTTAGGTTAATATGAAGAAAGAAGCAGTGGGAAGCTACCCTGGCCCATTCTAAAGTTCAGAAAAAAAAAAATCTACCAGAACATCTAAAGCACACTAATTAACACGCTGTATCTCATTTGTTTAATACGTACACAAATATAAAAACAATCAATTTTAGTTTCATTTGAGGTTATAAACTGGAATTATTCCAAGGGGAACAACACATCTGGCCATAATTATAAACATATAAAATGTCAAACTACTCCTTGCTCATTCAGTCTAAAGTGTAGCATACACAAAAGCAGTAATAAAAATATGATTATGGCCGAGGCACATCCTCAAAACACATCTTGTACCCACAGTGGACAAGTCGATCTCTCTGCCTCTTGCACTTGTTACTTACATCACAAAGTTTTTTTTTTCTTTTCCAGAGCTAATGCTGTGTGATTCTACAGGAGTATTACAAATATCTGACTGGGTTCTGAAACTCAAATTGTGTCAAATTGCTGTCGCCTTGACAGCTGAGAAGTGAAGTTGCCTTAAGACAGAGAAGACCTGACTCCAAAGCTGTGAAACAAACGGAGCTCGGGGGCTTTTGCAGCCAAAGCTGCAGATCAGCTGGAAATCAACAGCTGCCGTGGAATAACTGCAGCTACAAAGCCAACATGCGACTCCCTGGCTAATAGTAATGTCTTAAAATTGCTAGCTATAGAGAAGCAAAGTGGGGAAAAAGTGTTAGCTTAGCGGCAGTTAGAGCTTTTTTGGCTTGGACAGGCAAAAAGAATCTTATCTAAATGATAAGTTAGATAAGCTTGGATTGGCTCTTTAATTCTCTGATTTGCTTCCTTTCATTGGTTATTGAGTCCTGTAATATTTATGTACAGCCATCCATTATTTAAACAAAAGTTTAAATAATTTATAGTGGCCATAACATAACCATACACTATGGTGATTATCATAGAGACTTGAGAATAACATTCAAAGAAAACGGCAATGGGAATTTACAGTGGTTTTCCACTTCACAGTTCCATTGTGCTAAACTGAAAGTAGCAATTTAGCATGAAACTAGCGTGTTAGCCTGTACTGTGACCCAACCAGTGTCCTAATGCTGCTGTATAGTTTTGCTTCATTTCATTCATTGCTGACCGTTAGCTTGCCTGTCTTCTTGATCTTCTCTCTAGGCATTGCATATCTACTTGAAACACATGATATAGATGCAGAATTGGTACAGTCAGCGAGACACTAATATACCAATAATAACCAAGCAATACTGAAGGGCAGCAGTACAACAGTAGCTTGTATTTAACTAGAGCCTGGGCTGCTAGCTTGACCTTTAGAGTGACACTGTAGATGTGGCAGTGTTTGTAGTTGTAGCTTGTATGCCCACCCACAGCTATACCTCTAGATGCCCCCACAGATATGTTTTTCTGGCTGTTACATTGTAAGCAGATGTAATCTTTAAATTGGCTGCACTGATATCAGGCAACTCCACCTAGCTGTGGTGATTCGTGCTAATGAAAAGGAGAACAACATTACAAAAGGTGGGGTGGGGTTGGGAAGTGGTGGTGGGAGGGGGGCGGGGGAGGGGGCTGAACAGAATAAATAAACTTTACACTCATGTTGGTCTTGTCACTGCTGGCAGAGGACACACTCCATCTTTTGGTAGCTTTGGCGTCAACAGGTGGAGATTCTCTATCCTTGTCTGCACTGTGAATCTTCCTGTTCAGGTCCTGAAACATGTCCTGGTGGCGTTTCCGGGTGTGCATTATTTTCTACACAGGGACATTGCACGTTACAATGTAAACAGCACAGGCTACCATCAATCCTACTTCACGCCCTTTACATGTAGACTCTAATCTCGACACTACAGCCATGCCCAAACTTTGAGTAATAAATGTATGCAAAACATCCAGGTCTGAATAGCTTGGAGACATATCAGCGTTTTGGTCTAAGTTTAAAAAGCTCTGTAAGGAACCAAAGAGACTAAAATTACCTCAAAGTCAAGCTCTGCATAGCGTGATTTTCGTCTCTGGGGGGAGATGAGACAGAGAGATTAAAGATGTGTCTTGATCTTGTGTGCCTTATTTCTTAAGTGTTTCACTTTGTATCACCACATCAGCCAGTCACGAAAGGGTGTTTGTGGGACTCAGAGGGGAGGAGTGAGTCATGAGGGAGGAAACAAGGTTTGCTGCTGGTCATTCTGACCCTGTTGGCACAAGTTTGCAGTTAACAGATTGTGACCGAACGACCTTTAAGTCCTCCGTAACAGAGTGGTGAAGGAAAACCTGACCTTCAGGCTGCTCGGTAGCTGTGGCAGCTGCCGCCTAACACGGCATTATGGAAGTGCATTGTGCCCCGAAGTAAAAAGACACCAGCAGGCAGATGTCCAGGCTGTGTCGTCTCAACTTGCCACTGTTGTCTGGGCAAAGAGCTGAGTGAAAACTAACCTTTTTAGAGATGCTGTCCTTACATGGAGCCAGAAAATACTGGGGTGCTTCTTATGACGCAGTTTTTGTTAAGAATGAAATAAGGGGGCAAAAAAGAAATGTAGGACACTGCTGCCCCGTGACCTAATTCAGGTAACTGATTCAGTTCATCAATGTATGGCTAGTTGATCATCTCTGTTGCTACGTTTGTGAAACATAGCCTATGGCACAATACATGCCACGCTGATGATGCTGTATAGTTTACTATATAAATGGCTGAGGTCCATGCAAACTAATAGATGATGAACAAAAAAGATTCATGTGCCTGTATTGAGAGAGTGAGAATAACAAGATATAATGAGAAGAAGGTGATAGTTACCATCACAGTGGTACCACAAATTCTCAAACACACACTATGTGGTGGGTGGAACTATATGTTACATGGTAAATTAAGCATAATATCCTTTCCCACAACACTAATTCCATCAGTACAAGAATACAGTCATGACACAGTGACAGCTCTGCAGTTCCTGTTTAACAGAAATACCATTTTTATGTATTAATTTATTCCAATCAGTTCTACTTTGTTGTTTTTTTTTTTTTTATCATTTTATCGTCCAGATACTGTGATGTGTGAGTCACTACTTCCTGCAGACGGCTTCACATTAAATGCCTTCCGGGAAAGGAAAGGGATTATACCTGTTACTAACAGATAATTAATAGCTCTAGAAAAAACTGCAAATAAGACGTGACTGGAATACATCTGTGAAAAAAGGTATTCATGCTAAAAAGCGAAACTGAGAGCGGTCAGTATGGAACGATTGCTGTTGTACTGATGGGACTGCTGATGTGTAAATTCATATTATCATGAAGTTATCAAAAAATAAAAAAGAGGTAAATATGAAAAAACAGGTAAATATGATTGAAGTTTTGAATCGGTATTAACATCAAAAAACATAAATAGCAAATGATAAAAGGAACAGATCAGAGACCACAGAAATGTCTAAGAACAGTACAGAATAAAAAATAAGGAACTGGTTTACATTTGAGACAGGTTTCAACATGGGAATTAAAACCTGTCTCAGATGTAAACCAGTTCCTATCAAATGCCCGGTTCTTAAAGTTCAGATGAATAACTCAAAAGCATTTGAGAATTTGTGGTAAGTAGCAGCAGCACAAAACAAAACTTTACTTGCATGCATGTTAAATATGAAGTATGAGGCTGATAATGCATTATTATAACCATAATATGCTAATTAGTTTAGTGGTGTCTTACCTCCAGTGAGCTCATGGACAGCGTGGAGACGGTCTCACTCTTGGACATCACGCCAGAATTTCCAGACTCTCCCCCGTCACACATGCTGTTGGCCACCTGGGAGTCTCTGGGCATGTTCTGCAGGTTGTGTGCAGGTGAGTCTCTGTCAGAGCATGACACACTGACCTGCTCAGCAGGCAGGGTCTTCAGCCCAAAGCCAGGCACTGGCTCTCCGCTGGCAGTGTTAGCCAGGTGGATGAGCCTGGTCTGAGGCAGCTGCTCAATGCTGATGTTATACTTGGCCGTCTGCTCTTCTTTCCCCTTGGCTGGCTTCAGGGTGCCCGTGTTGTTGGTGGGTAGAATGACGTATCCTGGGGCTTTAACGGCGCCCTCCGAGCTGCTGCCCTCGCCGTTCCCACGAGGCAGCTCTCCGTCCAGTTGCTTGAAGAGCTCGCTGTCACAGATGTAGATCGATTTGGCACCTGGAAGCTCTGTGCTGATTCCCTTGGCGGCACCTTTCTCCCTGCGCAGCGTCAGAGTGTGACTGTTGTAGTCGGCCACGTTCTGGAGGTGAACCTTAGCCATGCTGGCCGGCATGGTGTTAAAGTTAGAGCCCTTCTGGAGGGTGAGGGTCCCAGAGGAGGCCTTCTCCTCCCCCTGGAGAGATGAGCGTTTCATAGTGCCTGGCAGCAACAGAAGGACAGAAAAAACATCTCAGATGAACAGTTGGATGTGACTGGATACACCTGCTTGGGGGTCCTTGAGCTGTGGGTCCCTCCACGTATCCCAACTCACAGTACATTATACTGTATATGCTGTAGTGTTCAAGTAGGCAAATTAACAACAACAATAACAGTAACAGCAATAATAGCAGACTTTATTTTATAGCACAATTCATGCATAGAATGCCACACCAAGTGCAGAACATAAAAAGCAGGTAATCACAACCTTTATGACAAAGCAATAAAAACAAGGAAAATGTATCTGAATTAGAACAATAGGATAAACAGAAGTAATATGAACCACATTATATGAACCACACTACTGGATTCTGTATATAAGAGGCTTCTAAACCAGACAGGGCCTCGTGATCAGGTAACAATACATCTGAAACTGTAAATTAGTGGTGTGTATTCTCAGATGTTCAGGTTAGTCAATTAAGATTCACTGAATGTAGAGCTTTGTTTGCCCCTGATGCAGCTTCCAGATCTGTCAGGTCAATAGTAATATTGACCCAATATACCCAGAAATATTACATTCTACTTACTACAGTATAAATGCTATGGCAAAATCGCTGAAGTTTATTTCTTTAATTTATCTCATGAAACATATTATCCAACTTTGTGCATTACTTTCCATGGCTTTCCATGGAAAGTTCTAAATGCTGTTTTTAAGGCAGTATGCCTTTGCACACACATCCCTGATAAACATACTGTGGACAGAAAATTCCAGCAGTGTTAATCCCAAGCAAAGTAGGTATTTGCTTTCATACACCTTTACTCATCAGATCATGCTGAGTGCTCTGATGAATCAAACAGCAAATCTCCAAAAAAAGCAGTTCTACTGAGTTCTTCTTTGAAAAATGATTTGAACTGAGAATACATGGCAACTGTCATGTCTGCCTTGATCTTATGGCCTGACCTCAGTTCAAGTATAACAACAGTTGGCTTATGGCAGCGCATTCCATATCTAAGATGGTCAACAGCATCAGACAATGCTCAGTCCCACGAGACTAAATATCTAACATGCTCTCACAGTGCTCCCTCCTCCTCCATGAAATATACAAAGAAAAAAACAAAACATCAGCAAAACAATCATATCTCTCTCTGCTCCTTCCTGTCTTTTCTCGATCGGGCCTGTCTGTGTCTCAATAGCTTTTCTGCTCCAGATTCTTTTCTTGATACCCTGTCTCAAGAGATAATCAGATTTTCACTTCCAGCAGATATCAGAGCAGAACCAGTATCTGATGCAGCACTGTCGGGAGGGACTGCTGTATAATTACACAGCGGCAGTGTAGGAGTGACTCTGACAGCCCTATTTATCTGCATACACGTTCATCCCACTCCCGTCAGCCTGGGCTAAACTGTGATATGCAGCAGTAATGTGCTGTATCTCTTGTCAAAACAGCTCCTTGGTGAAAGTAGGCTATTGTGATGTTGATTGTGAGGCACAAGTGCAGAACTGAGGGAGAACATGGTTCTTTGAAGCAGTGAAGCTTACCTGATCTGCAAGCCATATCAACGTCTTTCTCAAAGTCCGTCTGAGAAGAGAAAACAACAAATACTATATCAACTGTGCACACATTTAATAATAGAAAACGGAATGAAAATTACACCAAGCACATGCACATATCCATACCATGAGCTGAGCGTGGCCATTTTGGAAAGACCCTCCTGAATCTCCATTAGCGTCTTCCTGCCGATCCACAACACGACACTTCACTGCCTCCTGAACCTGAAACAAACCCTGAGAGTTACATCAGGTCTGCAGGTCGTGCTGGCGTGGGGTCATTAAACTCTAAAAGGTTCTCCCAATTTGGGAGCCAGACCGGTCTCAAGGCAAGCCATGGCAGTCTGAACCCTGTGTCCCCACCCAGTAAATTTTAAGATAATGGACCCACACGGTCCACAGACCATCATGATGAGCAGTCTGGGGTCACAAAAATCCTGTAATGTAAATGTAACTAGAACAGACTTGGAGTAAATGAGTGAATGCATACAGCAGCGGGATAAAGAGGACATGAGTCTATTATAATGAATAAGATCCGTGGGGGTCACTGGTCACTGACTTTCCAAAACAGGAAGGGTTCATTATGTGGGAAGAGTGGATGTGCTCACTAATTTACCTGCTCTTGATATTTCTTATGATCAAGTGAGACTTTTGGCTGAGTGGAGGGTAGAGGGGTCTGCCAAATAAAACATTAGGACTAAGAACATCATGGACTTTATGACTATAGTAATCAAAGGATAATTTGTACTTACTTTGATGCTAGACCAAAATCCTGAGTAATCATCCTCTGACATCACCTTAGCTGTTCACGAGTTATGATATGTTGCTCTGGACTTAATGAACACACCAGCTGATAAACCAAAATATTTACTGTTCAGTGCTGCACTAGTTTTTACTGAAACTTAAACTGGATTCCATCATTATCAAAAGGATCAGAGGTTAAACTGCTATACAGCATTTAGGACGTGAAACAAACCAGGAAGAAGTAAATATCTAAGGTGAGTGGTCCTGTGAGGTACCTCTCTGCGCAGGATGCAGTGCACCATAACAATGACAAAGCCTTCCAGTGAGTCAAAGACAGCAAAGAGGATCTGGAAGAGTGCAGAGCGCCGATCAGTAATGGCAAGGACAGCCGACATCCAGGTGAGGGCCAGGAGGGGCAAAACCACACAGGAGCTCCACAGTGACGCCCTGCAGGATGGGAGGGGAATGACAGTCAAGGACAGCACGAGCAAAATTTTGTTAACTTGACACAGAGGGCAAGACTACAATGTCCTGTCAGTTATGCTGTAAAAACAGTTCATTTTCTCCATTAGCTATTATTTTTTTTTCACAATCTACGGCAGTCCTCTAATACAAATCAATCCCAAGAGATAAACTGAATTTCTTTTCTTTTGTAACATCAAAAAAAGGTAGAGAATGCTTAACACAGTCTTCAACCAATGCCCTACATGCCCTCGATAACTGCCCACGTTGTTAGCAGCCTTCAACTCTAACCATGCATAAATTCACAACAAATAATTAGGTTACTATCGCAAACAACAACATACATCCATTATCTGCAGCTATATATGTTCATAATTCACATATATTACATGCATGTATGTTTAAGATGGTTCAGTCAAACCATAAAGGGTCTAGTGCCACAGGAAAGACAGAAGGAGCGAGGGTGAGCAGTGGGGGAAAAACGAGTGTAATGAGGCTGAAACAGAATGCAAAGACAAACAGAAGAGGCAGAGCAGAGGAGGACAGAGGAAGAGAGTCAAAAGAAAGAGAAGTGTCATTCCCCCTGCCCCTGTTGTTGGTTCCACTTTACTGGTTTTTCTGTCTGTTTGCTTCTGACTCATTTCTGCTTGTTGTTATATTTACATCAGGAATGAACAGGAAGAGTAGATACTCTCTGTGTGAGTGTCAGGAAATGAAGCTTAATTCAGCTTTTCTTACTGAACCTATTCAACAGACGTTAAGGTTCATTTGTAGTTCTAGTCCAGAGGTGGAAAAAGTACTGAAGCCTTTTCCTCAACTGAAACTACATCCAACAGTGGAGCACTGCTCCATTATAAGCTTCACAGCTGCATTTTGATATATTTTCATTTATCTCTTTCCAGCTGCCACTTTTTCAACCAGTGTTAACCTACTGTCAATGAAACCTCTTGGAAGGAGAAGGTCTATGGATCCTGAGCTACTAGACAGAACAAATAACAGAACAAACGAAAGAAATACAAACAAAAACTAACAAAAAACAACAACAAACAAAAGTATTTTTGTTTAAAAGTCAAACTAACAGCATGTTTCTGACTCTGTTAGACTGACTGAATTACAGCTGTAAAATGTATATTAACCTGAGCCTGTTGTAACTGGTCTAACAGCAGGTTTTCTCTCCAAAGGGACAAACAACTGCAGGACCTCATGGTAATTATGCTTCATTCATGTCACATGAAAACTGAAACTGTTTAGACTGACTGATCCAAATAGTAATTCTGACTAATGTATGAGGCAGGTTAGCACACGTGTCCTGTTGTTAGCTGTTAGCACAGCGTTATTAATGACGCAATGATGACACAACCACTACAAATCATGCACTGACAGAGATGTAATGGGAAAAAAAACAAAACATAATTCACAACAGAAATAGCGATTACAATCCATCAAGTTCTCAAGATAATATCGCTACCAGCAAGACAGAGAATGTTCATAAAAGCAGCCCTTTTAAGCTCCTCACTACTATTTTAATGTGTCAAAGAAACATTAAAATATCATAACATGGTCTTGTTTAAATCTTGCTCAAGACATTTTCTAATGCACATCTGTGCATAGTTTGTGTTTAATTGTTTATATTATTCTGGAAAGGGAAATGTGAAAAGTTATAATATTTCTCTCTAAAACATAGTTAAGCTAAAGAACAAAGCCAAACAACAAGAAAACCAAAGAAGCAGTATTAAAAACTCTGCACTGCCTAATTAATAAGTACTTAGTTACTTTCCACCTCTGGTATTAAACTGGGCTAGATGTTGATGCTCGCCATTATTTTCCTGAACCTGATCTGACATGTGAAGTTTCCTATTGTGTGAATCCTTTTTGAGAAGCTTTTCCACCCTGAGCCAGTAACACTGTGGTGGACAAACTTCAACATTAAGCTCTGGTTTGAAACTGGTCACAGTTAAAGATGCCAAAAACAGGCACAACAAATTAGTACAGCACTCAAAAAGGCAACTCCGCTTATTTTCAGTCTGGACCTTGTTTTCAGTATTCCTCATTTGTGATCAAATGATCTGACTGTAGTTCTACAAACAGTGGTTCTTTCACACAGGCTAATGGCTAGCCTTCATACAGGCTAAATCCACGGATGTTAGAAATAAATCAATATGATGCTAAAGCTTGTGTTTTTAATAGAGGCTGACATGATTGTAAAACTTGTGGACCGCGATGGGGACCACATCAGACCACAACAGATGGGACCACAATAAAAAGTATCACCTAAGAGGTCTGATACTCTGTTGTCTAAAGGAAATAAATAATACACAAGTGTAAAACAGGATCAGCAGCATCGTAGGACAGGGATGGATGAATCGAGGTAGGCAGCAATAAAGGCTATGACCAGGAGAAACATCATTATTAGAATATTTGAATGTGCTGCCTATTAAATTTAGATATATGGGATATGACTCAGAATCAGAAGAAACATTATTTGAACATTTAAATGTTGTCTCTTTTCTTTACATCTGCCCATATTTCCTGGGAACACACTCAACTAGGCCACGAAATAGCCAGGATGCTGGAGCATGAGGCAGAGCAAGAGGCAGGCGGGACGAGGTTAGCAACAACAAAAGCTACTGAACCATTATTAAGAAACATTACTTGGTTATTTTAAATTTTGATCTACCCATATCACTTAGAAAGAGACTTAGAAAATGGATATTAGAATGGAGTGAACCAATCATGATTAAAGGTCATAGGATTGGGAAAAGAACAAGGCTGATCACAATAAAAGCAAAAAAAAAAAAAAATAATAATTTTAATATTAAATGTGTTACCTGTTGTGATGGGACTGGGTTATATATACTGGGAATATTACCCAACCACAGTCATATGTGCTGCAGATATCTGCTCATATATTTGAACACACTTTACTGGCCAGAAAAAAAGAAATATGTGTCTGTGTGTGTAGTCCGTGCAAAGTCACATACATCACATACACCTCATGGTTAGACTATGAGGTGAAATTATGTGTATGAATCGCTAAGTCGCTGCTTTGTAAATGTATTAAGTAGCTATTTAGATGTTGTATATGTGGACTGTAGCAGAGAGTAACACTCAGTGCAAACAGAGGAAGATAACTCCACAATTAACCTCTGCAGTTCCGATCAGATTCTATTAAGACCATAGCTAGAAGTAGAAAATGAAGGCCCAGGCTGAAAATAATGGAAATAGCCCATCTGGGCAGTCATAGATCACAGCAAAACACACACACAGACACACACACATACACACAAACACACAAACTGAGACAATAAAAGTGCTCGATGTCCTCTCTGGGTACAGAGCCGTGGCCTTCTCAAAAATCTATTCTAACCAGCTTTGTGATGATCTCCTCAGACACACACACACACACACACACACACACACACACACACACACACACATTTGTTCCATCCTCACTCACATATACATTCTCCTTTCCATATATATAGT
>JBBMJY010000025.1:23423268-23445879 GCA_037833715.1 Toxotes lorentzi
ACTTCTTCTTTTACTACTTTTCTTTTAGTGTTCTCAGTAACCTTTTCTTTTCTACCCAAACACACACACACACACATTTGTTCCATCATCAATCACATATGCATTATTATTTACATATATACAGTTAACACATTTCTTTATGAGTTTCTTTTCAGCAGCAGCATATGAGCTTCAAGAATATCTCATATTGCGTGACATCCTCTCTGCCAGGGCATCAGGGAGAAGAAAAAAATGACAGAGGGGTAAAGGGAAAGAGATCCTCTCAAGAGAGGGAGAAGAAGGGAGGCGTACAGCAGAGGAGAGAACAGAAGTAAAGAGTTAAGGAAAAATAATTAGCGGGACTAACATGGCGTTACTGGTAGCTGTGGTGGAAACGTCAGCCGAAGAGATAACTCCGCACTTGGCACATTTGAGCGTCATATTGTACAGTGGCACTGTCATCTGACTGCAAAGTCAAATTAACACGCTGTAACATACACAAACAGATACAGATGCACCTATACACAGACTCACAGAGATGCACGTGCACACACAAGCACGCACAAACAGTCACGCAAACAGTGAGTCACAGTGTTCTCACACAATCTCTCTCTCAGGGTCCAGCTCAGAGTTTGGTGTGTGTTTTTGGCTTTGCCTGCGTGTGAAAGACTAGTTCGATGGTCTAAAGGAAGCGGGACTCCTCTGAGTGTTCAGTATTACATCCACTAAACTACTCAGAGCTCCACTCAGCTGTTAGAGTCAGCGTTCACTAAGGAAAAATCCTGCCTCAGTTATGACGATGCTGTTACAGGACGTCAACACATTCAACACACAGCCTAAGTTAATTTATGGTACGCTACGAAGTCCCAAGCCATTCCCTCTCCCACAGAGCTGTAAAGATATTACAGAGCCCAGGTATTAAAGTCCTGGACTACTGGATTTTTTTTTGTACAATTACCAGTATGAAGCTTGAAAATAATACTAATACTGGCTGTGGATTCATTGTACTCACTATAGGAATTTGCTAAGTTCTCAGAATGTAGCAACACTGCTGAAAATGAAAACTAATAGAACTAATACCCTGAACTTTAGGTGGGAAGAGAGCTACAGAACTTAAGAGGCATTTTAGATTAAAACATTCAATTACAGCTTAGTATTAAGTGCAGTTAAAACTGAGTGGAAGTTAAGGATTCCTCTCTCCTTATCTTCATTATTTTATATTAACCTTTGGACTCTAAATTAATTTGGTAACTGTGCTGCAGTGTTTTGTTCCCACCTGTGACAAAGTATTTTGAATCTTCTCCAGCTCTGATTGTATGGGAGTTTACAGTCAGAAGCAATAACTATAGAAGCTCCCCAATTTCATGACTCTCTCACGCATGTAATGACTTTCATTCCTACATATTTTTGCCACTGTATGCCACCTGTTGATTCATGAAGTTTCATGGAGATATCATTGCATGTATTCATGGAAGAGACACCAAAACCTGATATTGATTATCGATTTTCTTTTTCTTTTTTTTTTTTTTTTAGAATGCTGCAGCATTTTCTGTTTCCATATTCCATTACAACTACAACACTAGAAAGATCTCAGCTTGATGCCACATTGTTTGCCCGTGGTCAGTTATTCTCAAAAACAACCCTAAACTGCAAAATGGACCCAGTGTTGGTGACTGAAAGCTGCTGTTTCTGGGAGTTTAGCTTTTAATTAGTTCATTGAAGAGAATTATGTTCATTTCATCAGTTCATCACTTTACATGTAATTAAAAAGCAGAAGATGATTTCACTCTTTCCCTTCCACCACCAAATCCTACCAAAACTCCCCAAACCATCAGGGTTACATTTACAACTCTCTATGTCTCTGCTGCTTAACAAAGACTGACCACAAGTCTGGAGATATTGACAAGTAATAACAAACCGATCTGTTACCATGTGGCCTCGTCCTAAACAACAAATATAGCTGAGGAGCTGAAGGAATCGATTTTTATAGCCTCTGGACACCTGGATTAAAAATCACATAATGGCATAATGGAAGAAATTCAATTTCAAGTAAAAGGGCAACACAGCTGCTAAATGTACACCGTAGGGAATGATATTAAAAAGCAATCAACACTTTTGAATTACAACACCATTTCCCTGGACCTAAGGATCGAGAGGCAGAAGGTTGGTTGTTGGCTGGGTTGGGTGAGATGGATAAAGCTAAATAAATACATATCTAATATGGTCAAACATCACACTGACTGGACACAGTCTAGTCCTTGAATCGAACACAAACCTTCTACTAAACACTTGATAAGCTGCTCTGGAATACACTGGTTTAAGCTACAACAAGCCTTATCATGTAAAATCTTAATGTCTGATTGACCAACAGTTTTAACCTGTAAATTCAAAGGCTTGATGATTTGGAATGAATGAGGTCTCTACTGTTATGTTCTAATTTTCTCTGAGCATTAGCGTCTAATTCTGGGGGGAAAGGCGACACGGCAATGAGGGGGAGACCGAGCAATGAGCCCCCTCTTAGAGCTGACCTTCCTGGTGCAGATGCTGCTGAATGCTAAATTTGATGCTGCAAAAATTAATTCACTTAATTAAACAAACATGTTTTGCATTTGAAGCTTGAGAAACACAAGCAAATGACTGGGGGGAGGATGTTGAGACGTCAACAAAAGGAACATAACATATTCCTCTTTTTTTGTCCACCACAGACAGAAGTACAAAAACCAGCCACGTCACCACAAGGTCAGCACAAACAATAACATGTAATTTAAACCAGACTAACAACCAACAAGCCTGAGCAGCCTCAACATATGGAATCTGCAATTTAGATTTACATTCTTAACTGGCCATGACCCCTGAGAGAGACTGTGACTGTGTACTGTGTGCACTATGTGGAGGAACGGATAAGACCCAAGGTGGACTGATAAATTAGTAATAATAAATAATTAACTTAGAGCTTCCATTTAAATTATACAGGCTTAACTTTACTATTACTCTTACTATTTAGCTCTACAATTCATCACAACTGTGCTCATCATTTATCTTTTAAATTTACACTGACGTGTTTCACACATCAGCCATGTTGTTTCTGGCTGATGCTGACCAGACCCCACGGCAGCAGACCCAGCCACCAAGCATCTGTCATATCCCCCTGCAGGTCTGGTCCCATTTCCTTTATTCAAGGTGAGATGACTCTCTTCTATTAAAGCTAAATCACAAATGCTATTCAATTGCCCTTAGTTTTGCCTTGGAGGACCGAACCACTAGATATATTTCCAATTCATACAGGAAGCTCACCGTCAGCTCAAAGAAGCTCAGCTACAGTAGCTGAAAGGAAGTCAGAGTACAACAGCTGCACTGTTATATTGGGAAAAAAAAAGCAACATGAGGTGGTTGAGCATCTAATCCAGATTCCTCCTAGGAGCCTCCTTGTGGAGGTGTTCCAAGTGAGCTCAACAGGGAGGAGACCCAAGAGGGGAAGCCTCACAGTGCACTGAACGGTTTACATATCTTGTGTGTACTGTAAATACCTTGGTATCCTCCCAGGACAGGATGCAGTTGATGAAAGGACATTTTGGCTATCTGCTACTGCAAGAAGCGGGAAATGGTTACACAGATGGATTTACACCTGGCAACGCATCGATCATTAGGCCTGTCCACAAACACCCATTGTAGTATTCTCAACGACACTCCTTTGGTACAATAGCCAGAATAGTTGTGCCCACTGATACGCTAGTCATTGCGTTTCAACAATAACACATTAAGCTGTGAGGAATGAAACTGAAAAAGACCTTTGCTTTAGCAGGGACTAAGCTGCAGTGTGCCAGACTGTCCCAGTCCCAGACACCGGGTGCATACATTCACAGATCAAATGGTGACAACTGACATCCAGCTTCAAGACTTGTAGGAGGACAAGAGTCGACCAGATGAGGAGTTTAGGAGGACAATCATATCAGGACTTGGGCCAAACAAAACAAAGTGACTGAGAAACATGCTGAACTGATTGTCAGACTCCTCTTTTTGACATTCACATCCAGTTGAAAGAAAAGGCTGATAAATTCAAGCAACAATCTCACTGGTCCTGACTATCAGACAATCTGCGTTCTATGAGTTTACTCCATCCACTGCAGAATACGCACGCAAATGCAAAGCAGACTACCATGCTAACCTCGCACACATGCATTCCCACACCATTCAAGTGAAGAGAAGATATTAATATTTCTGCCCTGCAACTAGTACTTGTTATTTTAGAAAAAGCATACCAGAAAACTGTCAGAACCTGAGGCAGTGATATGTTATGTCTATCCAGCTAACAGGAGGTAGCATATAGTGAAATAGTGAGGTAAATAGGCGGGAAATAATAGTAAGCCAATCAGAGGTGCTTGCTTGAGGATTCAGCAGGTTTGGTAATGGCAGGGCTGGTAGCCACACATTAAGAAGAGGGTGGGATGGGCAGGTATTTTTACCCAATCACTGATGACATGGGTGGGGGCTTCTGAGACTGATGTTTTCCTGATTGGAGAGCCCTGAGTGAGAGAGAGGGGATTCTGTGCAAACTCAAACATGACTTTTTTTTTCAGACAGCAAAAACAAGTACAGTTGAACAGAGAAATCACTGAAGAAAGCAAACATTTTTTTCAGAGAGAGAAAGAAAATAACATTTGAATGCACCAACAATGCCAATGGAGACAAAACAGCCTGCAGGGTAAAGGGGAGCAGGGTGCAGATATGCTCTGTGTTCACTCTGTCAGAGCGCTGATACCAACAGCCCAATGACATTTTTAGACTCGTCACTCGTAGTTAAATGTCACATGTTTTTCCCTGTTCTTGTTTACACATAAAAACCTATCTTAACAACGTGCAAGGAAAAGATTTCAGTGCAAGTTTTCTTATAAACTTTAAAGGAGCACTGCAACATTTTGGAAAATATGCTTTTTTGCTACCAACAGACCCACAGTCAGATGAGGCCCATGTTCACCAACACAAACTGCTGCAAGACCACAACGTCTTGTGCTGAGCTCCCCATTTAATATTCAAATTTACAATGGAGTGGGTATTTTACATTTAATATAGTGTATACACTGGCTTCTGCTTTCACCTTTTGTCCAGCTGGCGATGGACCGGAACACTACACCTTGCAGCTGCTGAGCCCACATGGTGGTGGCCCCACATTGTTAATTTGGCCCCCTGGGGGCCCATGGCTACAGGCAGAGCATCCTGGCACTTGTCTACAGTCTCCTACTAGGTTTCGCTCTAGTCCCTGTTTTCTGATTTTGACTGTCATGTTATAGGAGTCTTTTCAATTGCCCCCAATTTGGCCCTTTCCCTGGGTCTAATTTGCCTTAGGAGACCAATGATACAACAAGGTGGCATTTGATGGAGGTATAAAGGTACTTAAGTAAGAGGTATTTACCTCTAAATGCTGCTCACTGAATGTTGCAATATAACTGCTTAATAAATGAGTTGATGGTTGAAATGAAATTATTACATTTCTGGCAGCCGGGACTGTTCAGTGTGAAAATTACCACTGCTTTGTACTGGTTTGTCAAGTTAACCCTGTCTCTTTCTTTTCTTTTTTTCTATAGCTCTGGTCATTAGTTCTACTGGTTACATTAACACTGTATTTTCCACAGAAAGTGCTGAGATCCCATCAGAACTACTTCACCACCTTCTGCAACCTCAGCACTTACTTTGTTGAGTACAGTGTTATCATAACAGGTGATGTGATAGTTTTCCTTACTGAGGTCTTACCCCGCTTCCCTTTACCAGAAACAACTGAACAGGAGAAAAAAGACATGGATGGATTTACAGAGCTTTACATCGATAGCAACACCTGTAAACAAAGAGCAGCAGGAGGAAATGCAACACATTTGAAACTTAAAAGAAAGCAATGAGATGAGCCATCATCTTGCTCAGTCTGTGCAGGACCAATAACCAGACACCCCTCCCCACATTATTCTTGTCCTTCATGTTCTTTCTGCCCTTATTTTATCTCTGATTCAGAAGCAGTGATCATAGTCTTTGCTGTATGAGAAAGCATATTGTGTTCTGGTCTCTTATCTTATTTTTGATCAATTCAGTCTAATGTCAGTAACTTTTTTTTCTCTTCATCCTCCTGGTGTTAAAAATGAAGTGTCATCTTCAGCCAATTAGGCAGAGTCTGGAATGACGACCTGGGATAAAGAGCCAATAACTGTGCTATTCCTCCCCCCCTATCTGGGCAATCAGGCTGGTTATAGGTCACTGTGTAAAATGGATGTGTGGTATAAGGCATACCCCGCCCTCTCCTTTAGTTTCATATCAGTAATGCCGTCTTTGGACACCAGTTTGTTAAAAACGAGAATCCCAATAACCATGTTAACCTGCCAAAGAGAAGAGGCACAGGATTAAAGCAGAGCAAAGACAGTTTCAATAATTCAGATCATACAGCACTACTCGCATAATGATGATGATGAAGATGAAGATGTTGATCTGGACAACACTATGACAGCAGCATGCACATAAATCATCGCATACACACCAGTTGTAATTACTCTTGCACTATAAACCAGCAAGACTGTACTATGTTAAACTCTTAGGCACTCGATGAAGAATGAGAAGTGAGAAATAGATGAAAGGATGGATCGCTAACATAAATTAATTTTTCAATATATATAGTGTGTTAAAAAAAGAAACCATACATAAAATATGAGCTGTGTGAAATCAAAGGCAGGGGAGGGGGATACCCTTGACTGCAGTAATTCTGACAGTTTTAGTGCTTCCAGAGTTCATCGTCTATAAAAAAAAAAAAAAACTTGTACAAGCCACTCTGATGCTTTTCAGAATGAGCTGGGCCTCCACTATGGAGCAGTAGCCCTTAAAGGACACCCAAACCAAGCTGTTCACTTGTGGGTGAGGAAGAAGCAGTGGGAAGTGAATCACTGAAACTGTAGCTAATAGATGTGATTAATGAAACAAGGACACAGTGTCACTGCAGTGTGTGTTCTGCCAGCCATTTTGCCAGAGGTAATGATTATACAGTTGTAAGTAAAGGGTTGGGCAAATTACATAATTTGTTGTTTTTTGAACTGAGAAGAAGTAAATAGGATTCCTGCAGCAAACAGAGATTCACAAATGAGCTGTTTTAGTAATTTAAAAGTGTTTTCTCTTGTAGTTTTCTGTCTGTAGTAGTTTTATATTCAGGTGAATGTGAATTTATCTCTACATGATTTTTACTCAGATTTATGATCAGATTTATGAATGGAAATGCTCCAGAGTCCAATAAACTTGACGAGGATTATGTTGGTACCATGTTAACAAACATTTGTCTGCCAACTGGAAGTACTCGTATTTTTGGTGGTTGTCTGTGTAAAAAGTTACGTATTATTTCCAAAATCAAATCCAATCTGTAATGTTGACATTATGAAACAGTACTAACAACTTAGCACAGGGTTTAAGTTTTGCTCATAGCTTCAGCTGAGCAAAGGAGAAACTAACAAAACCTGACATGCTTTGAAATGGTTAGTGATAATACTTAGGAAAAGGGGTTGGGAAGAAAAGAAGCAAGGTGGAAAAGAGGTAGTAAATGAGGAAGTGGGCAAGAAAAGAAAGCATAGGGAAGGAGAAGGACAGCTAAATAAGAAAAAAGGTAAAGGCAGAAAGAAAAGAGGGAACCAACAAAGAAAAGGTGGGAAGAGGGAGGGAACAGGTAGCAAGGAAAACAGGTAATTAGGAAAAGGAAAATGAAAAAAGAAAAAAGCGGGGATGGAAAAGAGAAGGTAAATATGGACAGGAAAAAGCAGAGATGAAGCAAGTAAAGAAGAAGAGATGGGCTTATTTATTTACTGTTACACTGTTCAGGAGCCTGTCTGGGGCCACATTTTTTTCAGAATTATTTTTTTTATAATAACTATGAAACTGCTTTGATGTTTTTTTTCCCTTAGTTGTTGACATTATTAAAACTATGCAGACTACACGTGTTTTGTTTTTAAGTGACCGTATGAAAACTGTTACATGAGCTAATGCCACTTGTCTAATTCGTTTTAGTGTAGAGGTGTTAGGAGCCAACCATGACAAACAGACTAAAGATGAAAAGGAAATACCAAGACAACAGCTGCAGCAGGTCCAACAAATGCATAAAGAAGACCTCCTTCCAGAGACAGCCAGCAGCTACAAGAGAGGAGCAGGAAAATACAGGAGATATGATTAGAAGAAATGAAGATGATAGAGGAGGGAGGCGGGGAAGGGGGGAAGAACATGGGCAGTTGCAATGTGGAGGAGGGACAGAATGTAGGAAAAGTCAGAAGAACGAATACATGACAAGAATGAGGATGGTAAAAGATAGATGAGACAGAGAAAGAGGTTAAGATACTGCAAATATAAAGCCCTCGCCATGTGTAATTTCCCATATGCATTAATACTTAAAAGAGGAAGAGGAATCCAGTGGTGGATCTATAGAAAAGAATTGCTTACTAGCTTGGCGTTCCATATCCCTTCGCCTTCGTGAATCCAACTGAGATTGCCACTACTAGCGCCGGGAGACCTGGGAGGAAAATAAGAATGGACATTAACACAGGAGAAACGAGAGACCACATCACCCACATAATGAACAGCAAATCAGAAGGCCCACCCCAGCCGAGACACAGGAAACGCTTGCGTATGATGCGATTCCTGAGACGGCCCGTCACCGCCATGTATGACTGCCACGCCTCCGTCAGAACCCAGCAGAATGAGGACAAGAAGAAGAAATGAAGGAATGCAGCAATCAGGGTGCATAAGACCTGAAACAACACAAAAACAGAAGGAGAAAACAGAAAAAAGATATGAGGGAACAATCTTTGATGGATACGTTAGCAGGAAAAGTGCAGCACAGTGATCATTCATCTGAGACTCTCACTGGTTCTTACCTTATTCCGTGTCTGTGTCTGTCCAATAAGAATAAGAGCATTGGAGGATATGATGGAGAGGCAGAAGTTAATGAGAATGACTGAGCGCTCAGACCGAATGTACCTGCAGGAAAATGAAAGAGATGAAAGAACTCTTACTTTGACTGAACACAGCACATCTGTAGCCAACATCAGGGTTTCAGAGAGAAGCCTTTTCTACATGCTGTCAGTGATGTGATGATGGTAAACTGTGCATTTCCCAGCTTCAGGTTCACTGTTATTCAGCTTGGCTCACTTTGCAAGCTTCTCTAGTGTCAGGCATCACTGACACTGAACAGCTTTTTGTTTCACTTCTTTCATGCAGCCTGTCACTGTGTTCATGTTAACCAGTTCACCCTGTTTACAGGGAATCTGCACACAGTTTGAAAATCTAAACCACAACAAAGAACATGTAATACCATTTACTCAGCAGAGCAAATGAACATGATGACTGAATATATTTTATAAATCTTCAAACATCTTAACTATACAGTGTGTGGATTGTACTCTATTCAGTCTGTCCCTGTCAGGTAGGTAACAGTAGCTAACAGCTGTCTGCAGGTATCAGACTGATGTCGCGAACATGAACATGAATTAGTGAGCAGACTTTCAGCTTCTGTCCCATCTGTGATCAAAGTCATCATTAAAGTGAACGTCTGTACTTAGTTGCAGCATCTGCTCCTGACAGACCATGTGTAGCTGTACGGGGGTAACATGAATTTTTTAAAATATGAATGATGACAACCTTGTCAGTGGTGCATATTTTTGATAAGTTATGTGTAGACGTGTCATTTTGCATTTGCAAAGGAAAATAACTCCTTGGTCCACAGTTTCATTACAGGGAAATGTGTTCACACTTAGTGCTGCTCACATGCTGAACATGACAGAAATGTAACACAGGACATATGTCTTTTATTCAAACTTATCTTCTAGAACATGCCAGCAGAGTAATTTTCCTTTGTCCATTTTAACTTTCTGTTATTTAATGATGATGTTAAAGCTTCCAGCCTTGCGTATGACACAGCCCAGTGCTAATGTTTTTGATGCAGCTGTATTATCTCACCTCCAGACAGACACATAGATGATGATAAGTAGCAGCAAAGTCAGTGAAGACACTCCACAGCCCACAATCAGCGTCACAGACGGGAGCTGTGTCTTATCCATGTTCTAAAAAAAGGAGGAGAAAAGGCGTTATATCTCCAAACATTGTAACACAATCAAGATTCAGCGGGTGATCAGATCTGTTAGCAGATCATGTCTACCTGCGCTCCAACTAATTACACAAAGACATCACAATGTCCATTTCAACAGCATAATGAAGACAAATCCTGTAGAGAAGAATGTGAAAACCATAACTGCAAAACCAGGTCACAGAAAAATGTTAGCAGGGTCCTACAGATCTGTGGTGTCTACAGACTTTGACAGGAGCTGTCAGCAGACGAATGCAAATGCAGAAAAATTCCGTTAGCTCGATTTGCTGAGGGCTCACCTCATAAACTGGGTCACTGATGGCTCAAATGCAGTGGGCTACATTTTCCTTAACATCACTTCTGATGCTTTTCAGTGGGAAAAAGTTCCTCAAACACTGCAGCTCAAGTGTTTTATCAAACTGGTGTGAAATGTGTGTGCATGTGATATGTTGCAGTCATCCTCGCAACTGGTGTCAACCAAATTGACAAAATCAAGTCAAGTGAATTTGTTCACTTTAGGCCTACACTCAGAATCAACATCCTTGTGTTGATTCAGCAGATAACATAATAAGGTACCTCTTTATCTTATTACCACATGGTATTAACATGCAGTCTGTACCTAAATATCCTCACTGGACACTGGATCAAGAAAAACCCAGCAAGGAAGAAGGGTTTCTCACAGTGTTCCATGCTGGAGTGAAGGTCACCTTCACTCCAGCATGGAACACACGAGAAGCAACCCAACTAATGTAAGAAAAAATAATTCTATTTTTCTGAAATACGTCATTGTGCTTGTTAAACTTCAATGGAATTGGGCCGTGATCAGTTTCCTTGGAAACTCTCAGGTGCAAATGCAAGTTCAATCAGAACTACACATTTTTCTGATGTGACACCTCTATATCCACAGTACAAGTTTGCTGTTACAAAAATAAAGCCATGTTCTGATTTTATGCCACTTAGGTTAAGGTTTATTTAGGTTTATGGAAAATTTTAAAAGGAAGCAGAGAATGCTGGAGAAATACAACAACAGGGCCCCTGACACAGGGGCCACCAATAATGCAGTCAAAAATTTAATTTATTATCTAGTAACTGTCAAATCACTGGCCAATCAAATACATTGAGCTGCACATACTGTGCTAATGCCAAAATGTACAGCCAGAGTCATAAAGAACTATCTCCAGAGACAAGAAGACCAAGGAGTCCTGATACGGTCTGGCCCCCACAGAGCCCTGATTGCAATGTCACTGAGTTAGACTGGATTCTCCAAGATGCTGGAACTACCTACCTGCCAAGTACCATGAAAGACTGTACCATTGGTGACTGGTTCTGTTTTATAAGGAAAGAGTGGTCACATCAAATATTTGATTTGAAAAAACAGTTTGAATGAATGCAGCTATCAAATAAACCCACGTGAGGTGTATAATGGTGCTTTTTTTTACAACAGGCTAATTTCACTAATTGGACTCGGTGTGGTTGGAAGGAGATGCTGATTGGTTTGTTGTGCACCTGGGAGTGTACTGATGTAAATAATACAAAATACATATTTGTCAAGTCATTTGTCAGGCCCTTGACTTCATCTGCACCAGCTTTATTTTGGATGTGTTTTGGATGAAAGGAAGCTATGGAAATCAAATACCCAACTTTCTGTTGCTGTTACTTTGGTGTAGACATACATGTGCTGATATAATCAGTGGATTCTTGGTCTTCAGAATGAGCCCCCGGTTGTCCATGGATTTTTTTTGACTCACAAACTACATTTACTATTGTGAGGCAAGATAGCCCCAAGCTAGTGAATAACATGCTTTTTTTCTACGGCAATATTAAATGGCATATTCACAATAAGGACAAAGTTTAGGTACCAGAGAGCTTGCCCTTATTGACCTCACACTATTCAACTATCATTTGGACAGGAAAGAGATTTTACTCCCAGTAGTATGCCAAAGGAATTTAGGACCAGGACCATGAACAAAGCAAATGGAAGTAAACAGTCAAAACCTTCCCAATGTCAAATTAAGCTCATCATATCCCAGCAAGACTCATGTATGATTGTTATTTGACAGTTATTCTCCTCAGAGAAAACAACATGAGGACTGTAGTTATCACTAAGGTGTGAACTTTTATTCAAATCAGGAACTTACTGATATCACTTACAGAGACACCATCGCCCACTCTCTAACAGGTCCCAAATTGTAGATGTCAGACCTCTATCATAAATTACACTACATTCCAGTCTTGACTGGATACTTGCAAATGCGTGAACTGATATGAAATAATTGTCATAGCACTCCGTAAACCAGTTAATATTCTCTAACAAATGTTTTCAAGTCATTTGGTGCATCTTTCAGATTTGTAGGCAGTTTGTCCTTGTGTCTTTTTGACACATTGAACATGTTTCACCACGTTTCTTAGTAAGTTTTTAATTTTACATGCAACCTGTGTCCCCTTTTGTTTTATAAGCCAAGTCAGCAACAAATAAAATCAGAAGAACATGAGTCCTATCCCTTTGGGAGCTATCCACCTTAGTATTAGTCTTTACTGAGAAGTGCTGATGGTGACATAAGGCGTTACAGGACTGCACAGCTGGGACTGTTGTGTGTATAGGGATAACTCAACTGTACTTGCTTATAACAAATCTAACTCAAACACTTGTGACAAATAGAGTAACAGTGCAAGTATATACAGGTCTTACCCTTAACTGGTTACAAAACTGCTTGAAAGACATACAAACCCACCAATAACTGCCTGCAAAAGTAACTCACTAGTTCACTGCTCCCTTCCTACTTTTCTATCCAATTTGGACATAAGCAGTCAAACCACCTACATATCTGTCCCTTGTGAATCAAACATGGCAGCCTCATCAGATGCTTCAAGTCACGATGATCCCTTTGAGAACCTGGAAATTGCATTGGTGGCAACAAATTTCACAGCTACATGAAGAAAATGAATTCCTTCAACACCAGCTCAGACACTCTAAAAAGCCTTCAGCACAGGCTGAAGCACACATCAAGGAGCTAACAGCTCAATATGATGAACCACACAAAGAAAGAGCTGAGTCAAAATCTAGAGTAGAGACAAATACTTAGAACAGTCTCTCCTAAAAAAGTGACAAGGAGCCGGCTGAGACCCAAAACCTATTTGCTGAGATGAGAACAGGCCATGATGGGACCCATGACTTACCCCGTTGGGCCATGGAGGATGATCTGAAAGTTCAGACCACAGACTCTGACCTGCCTCTAGAAACTAAACAAAAGTAGATCCAACAGATGCTGCAAAAGTTGACGGAAGCCAGGAACAGAGTTAAAGAGGTTCGCTACCAACAGGAAATTAAAGAAGTGGCAGCCGTTACAAGAGAGCTGCAACATTCTTTTGACATAGGGCAAACCCAACGACCATATCTTGAAGATTAGAAAAGGACTGAGTTCCCCTACCCAATAGGGAAACTCAAAAAGGCACGCCCTCGAAAATCATCTAACCTTTAATGCCAGACCCCTTCAAGGCCAGCAGAACCCTTCTGCACGAAGTTAGAATGATTCCGCCTCTGTAAACTTATCAGGCACCCATACTTCACAGGGTCCCTCAGATCAAGACTTGGATAAGACTGTACACAACATAAGAATCTACTTGAAAGACACGGACTTCTACTTGCGGAAATTTCCACATGCTGCTGCCACACTGCTGTCGACACTGCTTGCCACAGTTGCAGATGTCAACTTGATGTCATCCTCACTTTTCAGTAAGCTGCAAACAATATTACACCAATCAAATAACAACTTGGAACTCCAGCTATTTGCTCTGAATGTGCAACCATACCAACCCCAGTATGTGCAGTTCTGTGTATTTGTGCTACACATGTTAGCATGCTAATGTTTCCTAATTAGCATTAAACACAAAGTGTGGCTAAGACCAATGGGAATATCATACATTTCGCTGGTATTCGGTCAGAAAGACTACTGGACAAATTTAGTTCTGATGATCAAAGTTATTAGAGTGCATCTTCAATTTTATAGCAATCCATCGAATAATTGACAGTCAGGTGTCATGTGGCTCAAGTCATGTGACTGTATACTACAATCCATGTTAATGTCAGTATGTGGTGTCATGGCCTGATGAGATGGTGAGGTGAGGGGAAAATTTAAAGAAAAAAGATTTGCAGTTGGGTTCCTACCCCAACCCCGTAGGAGATAATTGGCTGAGTTTATAGCTTGTCTTGTCTCCAGGTTTGATGTGTGTGCTGGGGCCAACTTAATTAAATCCCTCTGATTAATCTGCACTGCAGCAAGTTCCTTCTCTAAAAGCAGGGGGAGGAGGGGGGGTATTAGGCGTGCAATGAAATGGAAAGGCGTCTGCTGAGAGCACTACCATCCAAAATAAAGTGACCCCACTGCATTATTCCACATGAGTAGAAACAGGGATGCTCCAGTAACCGCCGACTGAGAAGCAGCACGGGATGTCCTTTCCACCTCAAATCTAGCAGATGATGCTGCTGCAAATATTAACAGTAAACAAATACAATTGCAAGTTGTACTGGTATGAAGTAAGAATGATAAATGATAATGAAATTAGAAAATATACATTATCTGGGTCAAACAGCTTATTGGTAAACTACCGGTGAACTAGCTTATAATATATAAGGTTATATGACATTAGAATTTAAATGATACACCTTCTGAGATCCGAACTTTGCTGCTTTTTACTGTTAGAAATCATAGTACGCTAAGCATTTTTGAGCTTTGGAGAGAGCAAACCTAACATTCTGCAAACATAAAAATGAATCAGCAATTATCAGCAAATTAATGAATAATAAAATAATTGTTAGTGCGAACAGCTTACATAACATTTTTTTTCCAACAAGCTAACAAATGAAACCCAGCTGTTCAGAATGAGCCAGAATAAACCCACACAAAACAAAATTGAACACAGAGAACTTTTCCGACTAAAAGGCATATTATACTTTCTGCTACTGGGTCAGCCTGTATCTTGCTACTTTCATCAGTAGTTTAAGGGGGAGTTACATGTTGAAACTATCTGTGAACCAGGAGCAGCTGAGCACAGTGACAGTGTGCAAATTCCTGCAACCAGTGGAGACTCTGGGGAGTCACCGCTCCTGGCCAAGAAATTTGCTCGCTGCAAAACTCTACTTCCATTCTACTTCCGCTCCCTCGAGTGTGTGGGTCATTACTTCCGGCAAGATGGCGATGTTTTACACCAGATGTCTTCAAGATCTGCCCACGCTAAACATATCAGACGTCCATAGACTCTTCCGAAAGGGATGCACTGCCCACCGGAGTAAATGGAGAAGGGGTACAAGATGTACCTTTCACGTTTTATTGACAACTATGAAGGTAAGTTTGAAATTAGCAGCAAAATACCTTCAGATTGTGGTATCGCTAAGTAGCTAGCAGTAGCTATGTAGCTAACATTTAGTTTCTAATTTTAGATTTCAGTTGTCCTGTAGATATTTTAGAATTATTAATAGTTTTTTTCAGCGTTTGACACTTTTCAGCTGAGGTGCATACGCACAAAACAAAAAAAACAGCACCCTGAAAAAAGCGCTAACTTTTCTCGATCAGTAGAAACGATTCAATCTGGCGCAGAGAAAGCATAACCTATCGCTATCGGACACTACGTTTAGACATCTGGTAGGCGGGCCTACCAAATAGTTGTTTGAGTATTTCTTTTGGTTTGTCTTGTAATGTATTGGTTCAGAAAACTAGAGACAAGTAGCGCAACCGCTCACCAATGGCCGCGATCAAGATTATTTACCACTGTTGTCCGTGCATTAGGTTGTTTGATCGACTGTACTGTGTTGAAAAGTCCAGTGTGTTTTGATTAACATTACACGAAAGATGTTGAATTCCCACCGTGTCAAACAGACCCTGCAGGGAGGGTGTACGTTATAGGTCAGAGTAGGGGAGAAAACATGTGTTTAATCAGTTCAAGTCAGATTCTGGGATTTTTTTGTGGCTATAGTTGGTGATGTGGATGTAGAATAGCATCAATGATAATACAGCATATCACAACAATAATAAAACTTAAGTCTGTTTATTTGACTTAAACCGGAACTATACTTTAATGGACACCCCAGAAAGTGGTTGTTACTGCTCCCGTTCTTTGGAGCATTAGTTTAAGTAAGGCAGAAGTTTAAGTAAGCCTAACACACTACTGTGCGCTTCAATGGTTAGCCTGCTCTCACCTCTAGTGTTTTTTTATAGTTGTTGTGTAATGTCTTAGTCGAATTGTAATACTAAAATTATGTTTTATTCATAGTTTACTTTTGAGGACAGCTCACCATTCGTATTGCTCTGAGTGTTCCTGTGTGGCTGGAACCAACCACTCTCTCCAACCACAGTGTTGCACTACTGTATCAGACCACAAAGTACTCTACGTTGCAACTGAAAGCAGTACCGCCTGTCCGACAGAGGCACCACCATTCGGGCTGGTGGAGGTGAAGTGCCCCAACATGAAAAGCTTTGTGGACTGCGGGTACCTGTACATGCAGAGTGGCGCCTTGTGCCTGAAGCCAGCCCACAACTACTATTGGCAGGTGCAAGGCCAGCTGCTTATCACCGGAATACAGTGGTGCGATTTTGTGGTTTTTGCAGAGAACAACTTTCTTTTACAATGAATTTCTAAGGATGCAGAGGTTGTCAGGGTTATAAGGGAGAGGGGGGATTATTTCTTTTTCTATCATTATTTGATCTGATCTTTTAAAAATAATTGGTTCATTCTATCAGTTCTGTTTCAATCAGTTGATAAATGTTCTTGTTCTGGTTTTATTGTTCATCTTTATAACCTATACAAAACCTGAACTAATATTAGATTTTATTGTTCAAAACCAGAACTAATGTCACTAATGTAAATACCTACAATTGAACTGAGATCATACCTTTTACAATGATTGAAATGAGAGCCCGAGTGTAAAAACTATGTGGATTGGTCTTCAATATTTCCTTATTAAATTCTACATATTCTAATGTCATCTCTGGTGCATTTTCATTTCAAGTCAGTAAAGGTCAAAGTCAAAGTCAGCTTTACTGTCAAAAACCATATGTACATGTCATACACAGGATTTTGAAATTGCAGTCCTCCCAAGGCCCAGTGTTACACTAAACTAAACATCTTGTATGAAACAACATCACATATAAAACAATATATACATATCAGTATAAACAGTATAAACATATAAATAACAGGTAGAAAAAAACTTGTATGTAATACAAATAAGTGTGACAAGAATTGTGTGTAAATTATTTAGCTCCAAGCTAATGTAATGATGACAATGATACAGAGAATGTTTTGTAAGAAGCAACATAGATCTTTTATTTATTGCTGAGTTGCCCATACCTTAACTAATGGCCCATTCTGATAATTGACCAGGAAGCAGCCCACACTGAACAACTCATCAATGCAGTCATGATCTCAAGGCAAGTCGCCTCTCTTGAATCCTAAAAACACTCATTGTGAAAAATAATCTCTCTGTTAATGTAACTCGATCGCTGTTGTCTCTCGCTCTCGCTGTCTTCCGCTATCGCTGTTAGATCACCGGAAGTTTTGACCGGAAGTACGGGCCCACACACTCAAGTTCTAAAGTCAGCGGTCGCCATATTGTGCACGCAGTCAATCTGCAAACGAACCTCAAGAACAATTTGTTGTTTATAGACTTTGTGCAGTTTCAAAAAAGGAGATATAACATGCTAATTAGTGAGCTTTAGAGGTGCTAGTAGGTGCAGGTAGGTTTCTTTTGTGCCCGGCTAGCAGTTCCCTCCTGAGTCCTGTCTTTATGCTAAGCTAAGCTAATTTGCTACCAGCTCCAGCTGTTTTATTGTACAGACACGAGAGTGTAGATTGAACAGATAAGACAGCAAATAAACACATTTTACAAAATGTCGAGCTGTTCCTTGAAGGTGAGCCATATGAAATTTCCTACTCTGAATATGGCCGAACATGCACACTTATGAGAGTTTTTCAGAGAAGGCTAACAAAACAACAGGAAGGTTACATTTACTAAAAATAACATTCAGGCAACATAACTAACTAACTAACTACAGAGAATCAGGTTTTGCATTTGAAATTCACACAAAACAGCAACATTGTACTGTGTACTGTATTTTTTTTATGTATGTATGCATCTCTAATTCCATTGGGCATTTATTTTACATTTCTACAGAGCCACATTGGACGACTGCAGTTGTCTGTCTCAGTATGACTACCATCGATATTTTTGGTGCCCCTTCAAAGTTAAAACCGAAATGTATACATCCTAGAATTTGAGTATGCTGACAGTACAGTGACCTGAAACAGCAGTCCTTACTTATTCATTTTCTCTCACAATGTGGGCTAATTGGCCAAAAAGGGCTTGTCAATGTATCTATAGCCTCCTGACAGCACATTCAAACCGAGGAAAAAGCTTATGCAGGCTTACACCACCCAAAATGATACAAACACAAGCATGTTCATTCATCCTTTTTCCCTTTAACACACAAAGGTCTAGCAGTAAACTAGGGGGGTGCGGAGGGTGGGGAAGGGGTTGGGAAGGGTGGGGGAGGGTGTCTTTCTAAAAGCCTGCAGCGAAGTTGGACTGAGCAAAATGGACACGAGAGGTGGCAGCAAGAGAGTAAATTATGTAGTAAGCGCAGGGAGAGAGAGGGAAAGCTAAAATATAAAGCAACCTCAGAGCATGAAAAATGGTGTGATGAAATGACAGAGGAATAGAGAACAGAGAGATAGGAGGAAGAGAGGAGGGAGTGGGAAGATGGAGAGGAAAAAAAGAGGCTGGGGTGTTTGTCATGCTGGGGCTGTAGGAGGCTAGCTGCAGACAGAGCGGCTGAGCCATTTAGAAGCTACTGTTTGTTGCAGTAGGCGTAATTAGCATGGTGGCCATGGCTGTCTCACAAAATGATAGAATGTGGGGGAAGGGATGGCGGCATGAGGAGGGGGGGATTGCCTTTTCCTTCATTTCTGGCAAAAGAAGCCATGACAATTTAGCTTCCCTCAGGGTGTGTGGAGCCTCCAGGCTGCAACAGAGCTGTGAACAGGCTGTCGTCTGCACAGGTGGAGACAGGCTGCAAGGATGGCAAACTCAGGAAATTCCAGTATTGGTTCACTTATGATTAGGTGATTTATATATTTTACGAATGTACCTGTGTATGAACAGGATAAAACATCAACAGTCATGCTAGCTGCTCTGTGAGGCTGTCAGCACAGCAATGCTGTAAGCTAAATGCTAATGCTTAGCATGGCAGAGAATGAGTTAAGGGATCGACTTACAATTCATCTTCAGAAGATAAGGAATATCCGAAATACCAAATTGTACAGCTATTCATTCAATAGCTGTCACAACATTACACTCAAAGCCTAAGTTGTCTCAAAGTAGATTGTCATGATAAGTGATAGCTTTGACCTGCAGGTGGCCCAAGGTGAAAAGTTGGAGGACAACCACAGACATAGTCATTAAGATTCGTCCCTTTGGCACTGAGGATATCTGTGCCAAATTTCATGAAATCCATCCAGTAAAAGTTACAGTTACAGTAAAAGTTACGATTACCAAAGTCAGTAGACTCATCCCATGGGGACCGTGAATGTCAAACAAAATGACCAACTAGAGCCATCCTGCTAACGTAGCTAAAACTCAGCTAATCTATTCATGAAGGCCCTCAATATCTGGAGTCTTCCTTACTTTGAATCTACACAGAAGCAGGGCCAGACTAACCTCTTAAGTGGCCCTTTCATAACCTCCTGAGTTTAGAGCTGAGTCATTTAGTCATTTAATTGATTCTCTGCTCAACATATAATTTATAAAAAGTTCATAAAGTAATTTTTCAAGCAAAAATGTCACATTCAATGTTCACAGCTTTGAAAATGGTAGAATTACACACAGAACTGGAAAAACCAACATAAAGTGTCTTAGTAAGGTGTTGCTCCTCCTTGAGCCACCAAAACAGTTTCATTGCTTCCTTGTCATATATTCTCCAAGTCTCTGAATACCACTGGAGGGATGCACACCATTCTTCCAAAAGATATGACTCATTTGGTGTTTTGATGACAGTGGTGGAGACTGTCTAATGCATTATTTCAAAATCTCCCATTGGTGTTTAGTTGGGCTGAGATTTGGAGAGTGTAAAGCTCATTGGCAATGGGCTGATGAGCACTGAAGCTTTCAAGCCAACTGTGTTCATTTGGGACATGTAGAAATACCTTGTTACACACTGTCTCCACAAGCTCCTCCATAACTTATCCATGAACATCTCAAACTGAAACATTTCCATACTGGCAAAACTACAAAGGGCCCATTTCAACACAAAGCTAACATATCATGTCCCATGACCTATGTAGTCATTCAATGACCTTGTATGAAGGCATCTGCATTTGTTATGACTGCAATCATGTATTCAGGTTGGTCCTTTAATTTGTCACCCATCTTGCTCTTGTATCTTGTATGATCAGATACTGGATATCTTTGGGTTCTGAACTGTTGGTTGGACAAAACATGGAATCTGAAGACACCACCTTTGGCTTTTGTTTTATAGACCAAAGAATTAAACAAGAAAATAATTTGAAGGTTAATAGATAATCAGTAAAAAGTATGTTTTGTAATCATAGTCACAACATTAAATAGAATGACCAGGGAATTAGGGCTGGTCATGTATATCACCTCTGCTTGTCTACCTATGCAAAATTTAATGGACCATTCTTTAAAAAATGTGTTTACCTTAATGCAACAACAAACAATTATCATCCATTTGACTTAATTTATCAATTAATCCAACAATTGCTGGGTCTATAAAATGTCAGAAAAGAGTAAATTGTGAATGTCTTGCAGGCCAAGGTGATGTCATCACAGCTGACCAACCAAAACCCAAACATATTCAATATATAATGTTATAAAACACACTGAGAACAGCAAAACGAGGAGCTGCACACATGATGACAAATGATCAAAATGGTTCAATATTGTTGAATATTATTTCAGCAAACATATATCAGAAAATTAAAATAACATTATTAGTTACATTTTTAATGTATATTAGTTTGTTGTTCTATTGCCTGTGCATTAAGCACATATCATGTTAAATACCCACCATACATTAGAAATACAGCAGTGTCTTAAAATTGATACTATAACAGATGATGGGTGATTTTCAAAGATCTGAAGCAACTAACTAGCTGTAAGCATTATTATTGTGATTTTCAGTTGACTCAAATCATGTCATGTCATTTTGTTGAACTTATGCTGTCTTAGCTTAGCATAAAGACTAAAGGGAAGGGGGGACAGTTAGCTTAGCTCTGTGAAAACCAAAAAACAGTGACACCCCAGCCAACACATCCACAACTCAGACAGACTCAGACAGAACCAGACCAGACTGAAGCTAAAGACCTAAAGCTCAAACACAAATTATTTATGGTTTCAGGACATTTTGCATTATGGAACTGTTCATTGCCAAACTACAGCCGGGCACAGTGAATGTGTGCAGCTTCACAGTGAATAGCAGAGCCACAGAGCCAGGCTGCATCTCCAAATCTTTATGCTAAACAAAGCTAAGCATATCATGACTCCAGTCTCGTACTTAATGCATAAGACTATTTCCAGAATTGATGAATTATTTCTTTAAGTTGTCACTAAGCAATTCTCTGTCAGTCACCTCATTCGGTGATGACCTAATATTTCAGCACTGAGAGCACAAATGGAACACACCGCTGCAGCTCCTCCGCACGAGGACGGCCATTGCTGAAGCCATCAAACCACACAGCAGCTTCTCTTACACAGTCATCTGCTCCAATCAAAACCACAACTATGTCTTTTACAAACACAATCATACATGCTTGACTCAAGGTGGTAAAGCCAAACCGTGTTATCAGTGGCCTAGTCTTCCTCGTAGGCCGTGCAGGCAGCAGGATGAGCAGCACGCTTCCTCCTATGTCTTTAAGAAAACCTTGGTGCCCATTCTGTTACCAGGGCAACTAGTGAACAAATTGCTTCCGAGGCAATTTCCAGTCTAATAATAACTAATTGCACTGAAAGAAAATGCCCCACAAAGACACTGCCCTTTCCTGAAAGAAACTGGGGCATGTTTGAGTCACTGGGATTCTGCCATAAAAAAAATAAAAATAAAATAAATAAATAAAAAATTCTATTATCACACACACACAGCTGGCTTAATGTGTCCAGCTGCAGTCACAATGTAAGGGATGTGTGTCCTGTAGGCTACTGGAGCTGCAAGTCTTATTAAAATGTGTCTTTATTTTTTGACCAAATTATTGAACTGTCACGGAGCATGTGCTCTACAGGGCCTGGTAACCATGGAAACAGTATCTGACAGTTTAATATGTTAAAATATGCTAATATGAACATCCATTGTTGGAGTTCACATGAAATAAGAAACGTGGAGGTGGGTAGGTGGGTGGCTGTGTGTGTGTGTGTGTGTGTGTGTGTGTGTGTGTGTGTGTGTGTAGGGGGGTGGGGGGGGGGGGTTGCACACAGATAGATCGAAAGCACACACATCCAACCCCCCCCCACGACCCTCCATCGAATGCTACCTCCTCTG
>JBBMJY010000025.1:23445979-23458777 GCA_037833715.1 Toxotes lorentzi
CCCCCCCCCCCCCCCCCCCCCCCCCCCCCCCCCCCCCCCCCCCCCCCCCCCCCCCCCCCCCCCCCCCCCCCCCCATACAGGTGATCAGCAGCTGTAGCTTAAATTCACACTCACCATGTCATGTATGAATATTAGCAGCTTAATGCACAGGTTAGCACAGCGCTGCCCTTCCGGTGTGCATTTCCTCTTTCATACACATACACAACAACCCGTCACAATTTCTACAAAGCTTATAATAACCTTTTGCAGCATGGCTTTGGCATGTCGAGACAGATAGAGGAAGGAGGGGGAGAGAGAGAGGGAGGATCTGTTGATATGTAATGACAATGACGCCCTTTGGAAAAAAAAAAAGCAGCTGATGCATTCACATAAAACCTCACAAAAACACACCGTCTCCGATATCTTTAACGCCAACGAAGTCAAGGGAGGATGTTGGACTTACCATTTCGGGATTTAGCCGTGCTAAAATGGCGAAGGTGGACAGTCTGTCACACACGCATTTGGTTCTGAATGAGTCGACTAGCACGGTTTTGCAGCCCCTGGCAGACCAGGATCCCAGCAGAGAGGAGCTGCACGGGAGAAAAACACACACACACACGCACAGACATACACAGACACGCACACAGAGGTACACACACACACACACATACATACAGAGAGAGCGATGCGGTGAATATAGAGACAGTCCCGGCGAAAAAAAAATAAAAGAAAGAAATAAGAAAGCTGTTCAAATCCCACCGCGTAACACCGGTTTTATAATCCACTTTACATCTCCGCCGAATGCAGGCGAAGGCGCAGAGAGCGAAGTGAACGCGGTGATGAAGAGGCTGTGAGGCGGCGTGCTGCAGGTCTCTGTCTGGACATATTATAGCAAAACCCTGTGCACAGCAAGATCATCCCCAAACATGTTTTATTATTATTATTATTATTATTATTATTATTATTATTCGATAATAATAATAATGAAGGGGTAATACAGAACTAAACGTATTATTTGGTACTTATCAGTATTTATTATAATAATACCACGTCAAAGCCTATTTAAAAAAAAAAAAAAAAAAAAACTACAGCTACAACAACTACAGCTAACAGCGTATGGTGCAGGGAATGACCAGGGAGGAATCTTAATTTGTGGTTTACTCTCAATTCTGTGCATCTGAGAATGGAAAGCAGACTTGGAAAACTCCACAGGCTGTTAGAAATAGTGTAATGTCTGCTACCCTGTCACACTGTTTATATGAAATATGAAAAAAAAGACGAATTATTATTAATAATCATTATTATTATTATTACTATTATTAATAAAAAATAACTAACATCTCATAATTCTTTAATAATATATATAGATATTTTTTATCTTTTTTTAATCATGCCTAATATGTCATCTATTTTTGTTTTTTTTCTCCTGGTGGAAGTTTTCAAATTAGAAATGGGGAATATAGTGCTTCATGTGACACTTTCCTATCATTTCCTGAATAAAATAGTAAAATACATCAATGTATTACACACCGAGCTGTGTGCTTTCACGGTTCTTTCATCGTGAATGAAGTGATATAGTAACAGGACAAGGCCATTGCCAAAATCCACTTGAAAGCCACATAACAATTGATTAGGAATAAAAGCAACACATAAAAAAATAGTAACATACCAACCTGTTTTTGACAGGGACTAAATTACAGTGATATGCAGTCAGTCGTCAGATGTGTTCCATTTTGGACACAGAAAGTCAGGGGTTTAAAAGGGTTTTCAGATGTTTAGTTGGTGTTTCAAAGCTGTTTGACATATTGTTGCTGCAGGCTTTGTTAATTTGACACCTCTGGCAATTACACAGCAAAACCGTTTGATTAGGCTCCTGTCACAGACTTGGCCATACATTAGTCTGCTTGAGTGCACACAGAATTTAAAGCAAAATAAGTCAGATTGATGAAGAAGCAGCCAAGTGTTATGAACAAACAACAGGCAGCAACAGGCAACAGACTCCAATTCTCCTTGCACAGTTTTACATCGACTTGATTGACTTGAATTTACATCGATTTGATTGAGCAGCATGCAGATTTTGACTCAAACTTGTACTCCGGCCATGGAATCCAAATTAATTTGTCAGGCAGTGACAATAGCAAGCACTTGAAATGTCAGTCATCATGCTGCTTTTTTGAGAGAAGCTCGGAGAAAATCTATAGACTGAAAGGCCTCACATTGACTAATCAAATAGAGGAGATAAGCAATGAGCCAATTATTTATGTAAATCTTGCTGCTGTATGGGTTACTCCGAGAATTTCTTCTAACTTTATTCTAACTTTGAAGTGTCACTGGCTTCATAGGAATGTGTCAGGTCCTATAGTGAAAAGACTGATTATATCACACAGTCGCTGTGATGATAATACATCCTATACACAGGACGTGATGGTGAGAGATCATCATGTCCTCATTTTGTTTTAATGGGACAGTTTGTGATTAGATTGCTGACAACTGAAGATGTGGTTTATGGAATTATGAGTCAAGTTTTGACAGGTGTGTTCAGTGTTGATCTGGAGGTGGGCGGGCACCACGTGTTGACTGTCAAAACATGACCTGAAGGAACATCTCCCTCTCTCACTGGATTAGTTTTTCCATGAGCACAGAAAGCAGGCTTACCATTCTGATTAATATCATATATCATAATATATCATCAAGTCCAATTTAACCCACAAAGTCCAGCAAACAGAGCTGCATCACGTTCCAGCTCCACTGTGACTGCCAGAGACACTGCTGCCATTCCAGTCTGTATGCCAGTGGCTCTTTTCTTTGCTAACTTATCTTTAAGCCCCACATCCTTGTTTCTCAAAAGCATCTTATGGCTCAGAAGATCATAATGATCTTCTTACGCTTAAGAGGTATTTCCTAAAAGCAGCATAACTGAAGTCATTCTTAGAAATGATTGCAGATTAATGGGTGTCTCCCACCCACTGTAGGAGGCTAAGAGCATCTTAATAATGGCAAAGCTAAATTAATCAAAGTTCACATTCTTAAAATGACTTCTACACATTAACAGTCGAAAGCTATACTGTTAACTGCACATTAGGCTAAAACTAAAAAATTCCAAGTATAAAACATTTTGTCATTTACAACACTTAGACTTTGTGATGTATTTTTAATATATAGCACGGCTTACAGACAGTTAAACATTTGAAGTCACTTTAAATGTATTCTGCATCTTCTTCAGCACCACAGGATGAAAGTGCTGCGGTGGAAAACACATGTAGAAAAATTAAGAGCAAATGGTACACTGCCATACCCTGGAGTCTTATAGGTGGTGCTGAGGCCGGTAAGTTGAACGTAGAATTATTATTATTATTATTATTATTATTATTATTTTAACTTTCTTTCAGAAAACTGTGCTCAATTTTTTTTTTACTACAATTACTGTCAATTAACTTAATTTATTCCAGGAAGTAATTATAAAGCATTAGTTATTATTAGCAGAACACCTTCTGCTAATATTTATTATTCTGGAAATGGAGATAAAAAAAGATGGCGAGCAAAATAATGCTCAACAATCCTGATAATCTGTCTGCCTGAAGACATAGCACTTCTGAAAGTCTTTCAGTGAACACTGGTCTAAAATGTGACAGAGCACAGCACAAACTGGAACACGATGCCACCACACGCAGTGAACATGAGGAGTAAACTCTCCTCCTAAGCTGATATAGCTGGTTCAAAAACATGATTAAATGCAAAGAAGCTTTAAAAGAAAAATCCAAAACACAGAGTCTCAGTTAGATATTATTCCACTATGAACATCCAGAACAACTTCAGTGCTCCTTCCTCAAAGTGTGTGAAACTCTATTTGACGTAAGGTTTGATGGTTTGATGGTGGTGGAGAGGGCTCTCATTGCACTTCAAAATTTATTTATTTATTAGCTCATCACCTTTAAAAGAAATCCAATATATTAGAACTGTTTCTCTGTATGGCTAACATGATTAGGTCTCTGTGAGCCACACAGTGGCCTGCAGACAGTCTTGTTCTACCATCTAATTGGATAATTTAGGTGCTGGTGCACCAGCCCCGTATGGAAGAATGTCCAAGAACAAGCCACACGGATAAAAAGCAGTTTGCTGCACAGAGAAATTATATAAACATGGAGTCATGATCAGGCAAACATGATCACGGATATTTTTGTGATCTGTGATCAAGATAAACAGCTGGTGGCACTAATAATCCAGTCCATTAAACCACTAGGAAGAGGGTGCAACAACATGTTGCAGTTAAAGAGTGCCAGTTGAACCTTGAACAGTAAAAAAAATATGGCCTTAATGTTTGTTTTATGAATTCATTTAAGGCACGTAACCGTCTCATTATCACGCCACACACATCTGATGTTTTCGTCATCAGACGGAAACCCAAGCAGTGTCAGCATCTGATGCTTTTATCCCACAAGTCCCACAACTTTATGGAAAAGCCAAACAACAATGCACAAGTACCCCATTAGATATATATTTTTTTTTTTCACATCATCATTTTAACTGTATAAATGAATATTAGTGGAATAAATATTAGTCAATATATTGACTCACTGTTACAGTCTAAGCAATTTTTTATCTAAACTGAACTAAAACTAAAATAAGTTTGAAGCATACATTTTTTAAGGCTGCACAAATCGATATTTAAATATCAAAATCAGATCAAGGAGACAAGCCCAAGGAGGTTTTTCACAGACTTGGTGTTCCTCCTCAGATCTAAAAGGCATTTTAGCGCCTTTCAACTTTACTGTTTTTATCCAGTCTGATCCACTGTACTCTACCTGCCCAGTCCAAAACAAGACAGAAGATTTTAGCAACTACAGCTATATAAGCTCATGATGACACTTTACCAAACTGGCCAATTAATGCAGGTTTGTGAACCAGTATTTAAACAGCTGATGTTCCCACATCCTGGCTGTAATAAAGATACTTATGTCAGGCCTAAACCTTTCTAAATGAGCGGAAGCAGCAGTAAAGTGCATGACGAGGCAGGCTAGTTGAGCTGGACGGTGACGAGATACTTTGGGGAGCTCTGAGTTGGCTGGCACATGAGTTGGAATAGATTCGCACGCTCCGAATATAAATAGAGTGGACTGTGCACAGTCTGTTCCCTATAATGCAGCCTCTTTCTATTCATACGTCCTTGTAAACAAACATGACCCCTGCTCACTGAACTTCACCACCTCTGCTCAATCAATCAATCAGTCAGACTTTATTTGTACAGCACTTTTCATACAAGCACAGGAAAACACAAAGTGCTTTACAGAGATCTCCCATCCATTTGTTCTGACTTCAGGTATAATAAAGGCCACTACCAGAAGACCTGAGGTTCTAGAAGGTTCACAGAATAAAAGCAAATCTGATAAATAAGTAGGACCAAGACCATTAAGAGCTTTATAAACCAATAAAAGGATTTTAAAATCAATTCTGAAGCAGACAGGCAGCCAGTCCAAAGACTTTAAAATTCATGTATTATGTTCTCTCTCTCTCTGGCTTTAGCCAACACATGTGCAGTAGAGTTTTGAAGAAATTACAGTTGTGTTTTTTTTTCTTCTTAGGCAGACCAGAAAACATAGCATTACAGTACTCAAAAGGGTGCAGTAATGTTTCTGTATTGAACAATATTTGCACTCTGGCAATGTTCTGCACATGATAAAACACATTCTTAGTTACATTTCTAATTTGAGGCTCAAAAGTGAGATCTGAGTCAAAGATGACTACCGTATTTTTCGCACTACAAGGCGCACCGGATTATAAGCCGCACTATCAATGACCGTGTCTATTTTCATACATAAGGCATACCGGATTATAATGCGCATTAATTAAGCAAAACAAAACGGTCAGATCTACAGTTTCACACTCTGTTTCTCTCCGAAGATTTCAGTTTTGTCCTGATTGAGCTGTCAAAAATTCTCTGCTATCCATAACTTGATATCTAAAATACAATTAAAAAGGGCACAGATTGGCCCTGGTTCATCAGGAGACATGGAAAGGTAAAGCGGTGTGTCATCAGCACAGCTATTCATGCCATGCCTCCTGATGAGATTTCCAAGTGGCAACAAGTGTAGGACCTAAAATTGAGGAACACCACAAATCATTTAAAACCCTTTTGGTGAACATTCATCCATGCTTACAAAGAATTCACTGAACTTTGCCACCTGTCATATAACTATACTGTAGTAACTGATGAAAACTTCCACAGTCCACAGTGGTCAGCTTCAACATTTTGGATGAAATGAGGCAGCTCCTTAACATCAGCACTGGCTGCACTTTGGTAGACTATGTCTAACCTACGCAAAAAAAAAAAAAAAAAAAAAAAAAAGCCTGTCCTGCAATGACTGTTTGAAGTCATGTTAATCTGTGTTTTTTTTTTTCCTATTACGAATGAACACCCACTTCTGAATTTTAAGTTTCCTCAGGAACTGGCTGGCTTGACCACCAACAGAATTTCTACACACTACAGGAGCATTCTCTGACAGGGGTAAAACATGTTGATAAGGCACAGACTTATATTCAGGGCTAAACCATTACATTAAATGATTAAAGTGACTTTTTTTTCCATTAGTGCACAACCATTCCTGTATCTGCAGGGTGGTTCGGCTGGAAGAGTAGATCTGTAAAACAATGTCTGCTTTCAGCCAAAGTAAATAAGCCTTGCTTGAGAAAAGGTGGCTAAAGGACACCAAGAATATGTAGATTTAATTTTAGATTATTTTATAGCCCACTTTATATCAATGGGCTTGTGTGATAATTTCAACACTAACTAAATCTGCAGGCAGGTATTAACTGGATTTAGCCCACAGAACAATTCACACCTGGTGATGCAATTTGGACCTGCAGGCCCACAGGTGCAATGAAGTCTCTGGTTGAGAGTGTGACTGACATCAAGTTTTAAATAAAAAATAAAAACCTGAACAATTACAACAGGGTTCCCAGCAGTGCTGGTGCTCGGAGCCACACTGCTTTGCATGCGAGGCCCCCAGCCTCCTCAGGCTGGGGACCCCTAATAAAGAATGAACTAAATGTTAATGGGATTTGGCAGGTTTTCGGAAGATGGTCTAACTGGCCAAATTTGTTAAACAATAACAAGCATGAACACAAAAATCAGTTCCAAAAATGCTGAACATACAGTCATTCCTACATAGTAGGACATTTCTGTGAGGTCTCCCATCACATGCCACCTTCCCGTCCTTCAATTTAAACCAAAATATTTAAATCCTTTATCGTGAAAGGGGAGATTTTAATAAGGGGGGCCCTTTAATGTGAGAGTGTACTGACCACAAACTGTAACATTCTCAGTTCATGGCAGGGGACCTCATTTTACATGTTCTTCCCCATCCATGTATATCCTCATTTCCTGTCAAGTCTCTAATAAACAAACAAACAAACTCTTTTATATTCTTGTTAGAGTGATGCAATTGTAAGATTGCCACTGCACTGTCTTAACACAGACTGATGCCAAATCACATTAAGTTCAAGTATTTATAGTACATCAGGTAAGACACACTGTAAACAAAACTAAGTAATAATGTCACTGTGAGTGAGCGTGAGACAGACAGAAAGAAGGTACTGATAGTCTTGTTATTGATTTCAGGAGATTGAAGCTCGAGGCGAGTGAAGGCCCAGGCTGCGTCACAGCTCTTATCAACATGACAAGGATGCTTCCTCAGAGACCAATTTCTCTCCCAAGTATTAACTCATTAATCATAGCTGCTGTCCAAGATGGATTTTAATTTTGCATAGAACATGTCTCCCCCCAGTCCCAACCCCCAACCCCCAACCACCAATCCCACACCTAAACACCAAGAGATTACATTCTTTGTCCTTGCTATGTTTCTGTCATTGTCTCTCCTATTATGTTGTCTCTCATGTTTGTGGGTGGTGGTGGATGTTTGAGAGGTGACCAAGGTCAACATAAACTTTAATAAACTAAATAAAATAAAATAAAATATCATGGTTAATCAAGGCTAACAGTGCGCTGATAACCTTCATCAAGTACTATCGATCAGCTCATAAACATGGATGACATCATACTGTACGCCAGGAGTGAACGAGACATCGACTCACTGATCCACCTCATCAGCTTCTACAGTGAGGACACTGGGATATCATTCGAACTGGAAACGTGTGGCCACATGGTGGCAAAGAGAGGGAAGGTGATCAAATACGGAAGAGCAAACCCCTCCATGGGATGTACCACATAAAAAAATCCTACCAATGGCTAGAAAAGGATAACCTGAAGGACAGCACAGAGGCTCTGATCATGGCAGCACAAGAACAGGCCCCAAGCACCAGATCCAAAGAGGACAGGTCTACCACAGCAATAGAGCTAAGATCCAGTACAGACTAGCAAGCAGCTGCTGGCCAACCAACCAGACATAATAGTGGTTGACAACAAGCAGAGAAGGGCAGTTGTGATAGATGTGGCAATCCCAGCTAACAGTAACATCAGAAAGAGGGAGCACAAGAACACTGAGGAATACCAGGGGCTGAAGGAACAACTGGAACAGAAATACGAGTTCAATATTTTCATATTTATGGAAAAATTTAACTTGTATATTTCACTTTTTCTTTAGCCTCCATGCTCACCGCTCTGCTCTGTGTCTCTCGCTCAGAACACTCTGAACTACTCTCTATCGTACGTGATGATGTGTGTGTGTGGGCTGGGTGAGGGAGGAAAGCTGTGAGCGACACTTTTAATTTTCCACATGCTGCATCAGTGTCGTAGCAGTGATAGCGTGGGGTTAGCGTTGTCCCAGACAGGAGCTGCTGAGCTGTCCAACACACTCAGCACCGATCACTGGGGAGTGGCGCACTGACTTTGTCAAGATTAAAAACACTCACTGCGGCCAGCCATGGAACTTTCAGAGGAAACACAGTGTCTTGGAGTCCAGGGAACTCCCTTGTGTTCTATAGACTACTGTACATGTGGGTTTCCCAGCGTTTACGCCATGGATATTAGCATAATTACAAATAGGATCTGGACCACTCAGTGTCAGCTGGTTGCCTGTGGGGGAAAACTGACCTGATATAATAAAATAACAAGTGATCTGTGGTGTGATGGTACTTTTTGACTGAAGCTCAGTTAGAGGCTGTTAAAGGTTGCAATGTTCACTTTATCACATAATATGAAAGGGCTGACTAGACTAGAGTTTCCAACCAAATTTTAAACAAACTGCCAGAAACTTGACAAAGGAAAATGTGGATAAGTGCACATTTCCATCCAGTACTACGCAAATATGAATGGTTGGTTCATCAAGATGAACAATCAGTGGCACCAATTCTCCAGTTGGGTGCTATTAAACCATTGCTGAAGAAGAGGGCACTTCTCCATCATGGTCAGGGCTTCAGGGCCCATTTAAGGCACATGCTTCACGTACATTACGATTTATTTGCTAAGTTCATTTTCATTGAATTGTGTCACATTTCCATTAAACTTTTCCACTTCAACATGAAAACGTTTCTTTTTTTTTTTGGATCTGCAGGTTAATTTCTGATGGTCCCTTCATACAAGTGGAAACTTTGGTTTGATAGTGGGATTAAAAGAATAATCATGGGGAAGATGGATGTATTGTTCATAAAAATCTGGGTGTTGGACAGATGGATGGATGGGTAGCACTGTAGCTAAATATTAGCCACTGGCACCATTAAAGGGGTAGTCTAGTGTACTGCACGTCCATAAAGACGATTTATAGATATGCAGCAGAGGCTGCAATATCCCAGCACTGAGTTTTTAGTGAGAAGCAAGATCCAAAATGCTGGATTTCCCATAACACAATCAATACTAGCTTGGAACAGCTTGATATATTAGCAGCTTAGGGTGTGTGTGCACAATCAGATGTCAAGTCAAGGGTAGTGGATCTTACCTGTCACTCTCGTCCCACGATATACAGGTCTGGTTGGTGGTGCCCTAACAGGTGGAGAACAGAGAAAACCATATGAGCACCATTTGATAAAGAGTATAGTTCCAGGTCTAGGACACTGAATCACAATAGCTTGATATTTGAAATGGCTTTGAGACAAAAGTAAATTTGTCACTCACGTTGTACAGGTGAGAGAATTCGATTACGAGCGGAGCAGAGAGGGAAGCAGGAGTGGGCTTGATAGTCACTGACAAAACCTTGGAGTTGAGGACTGTGCTGTTCCTACAGAGAAAGAAGAAAAAGCTAAGTGTCGTATCATGTAACAAGGCCCACTTTTCATTAACCTGGTGGTAAGGCCCACTGCACCAGGGGTGTGCCAACCGCACTTTGGTATTTTCATGGCCAGCTGTGCCTGGTGCACCTGCAGCGCACTTGGAAACAGGGTGGAATCAGAAAGAATACATTATCATATATTACAGGTGGGCGTGGGAGAGACCGTGACAGTCATGGCAAGTCATACTTTCTACTTTCATCCTGAGAAAACCTCCACAGGAGATTTTCTCAGTGGAAACTTAGTGTTGTCTAGGACATACATAGTTTGAAAATATGAATACGGTAGCTCAGATAGACTCCAAGTAGCAGATGAGCTTTCTTTTAAATTGAATTCACTTTTGAAGTCTCTTTGGATGTCTTGAAGTTCTGCAGAAAGAGACTGCAGATAGAGCAGATACCTGCTGCCTTCAGATGGCTGTAAAGAAAGTCATCAGAGTAAAGACCGTCAGTGCATACATCCTGTATTAACTGTCATAGACTACAGAAAGGTAAAAATCACTTATTACTCTTTATTCAGTCTGGTTAGCATTAATGCCATAATTGGAATATAACCTTTGTGTGGATGATCACGTTAGCTGGTTGATAACAAAATAAAAGTGGAAGGCACAGGAAAACATGAAGATGTGGATGTTTCACTGAATAAAGAGACCAAAACACGGTGGACCGCATAAAAAGTACTCAAGACTGCAGTACGTCACTTGAATGATCATCACCACATTCTCTTCTGTGCCTGTCCTCCCACTGGGGGATACAGGGAGATACCAAGATCACTCTGGGTATAATACTGAGACTGTCTACTATGGGGTCATCTGTACAGCCCGATCCTGGGTGGAGACAGGCATCCTGCTGCCCCACTGTCTGTCAGAAGGTGTTTGCCAGCCAGAGCACTTCCATGTAAGGACTGCCAGGTGCTCACTTCCTCTATGTGGAAGAGACCACACTCCATCTGTACAAAGGTTGGCTGTCAGTGGAAGCAGGAAGCAAAACCGTCCTGTGGCTCAGAATGAAACCTGGATCCAGACCAGCCTTGCTACAAAGCTGGAGTTGACAGGGCTCGACCTCTTACTGACACTGTTAGAAGGCACATTACGGCTTTCAAAAGTTGACCCTTAGAAATTCTTTCTTTCAAGGCTTCATTTACTTCCATTGCTGCACATTTTCTATAAAATGTACATGTATCCTGTATTTTTATTTATTTATTTACCTACTTACTTATTTACCTTAGACAGTTTACTGCGTACCTTTGTACCGTTCAAGGTTGTTCACTGGACTGGAACTGCTTAAATTTCAATAAAAACTGGAACTAGAATTATCACCTTGTGGGTGTATGCCTCTGTCAAGTTACAGGCTTTGAAGGAATTAACAACATGTATTAAGTGTGTGTTTTGATTTGTGATATAGGGATGTATAGAACCAGAACCATGTCAGAATCAGAGCAAACATTTAGTACAACCCTACCAGCTAAGTTAGTCCTAAAGAGCCTAAGGATGTTTCGAGCATCTGATGGCCATTGTTTTTCAATACATTTTTGGGCATTTTATCTTATTCTTCCTGCCTGCTCAGTATGCATTGCAATTTCTGCTTTTCATAGGTACTATCAATCATGTGGAATGAGACAATCAGGAAAATATGAATTGCTACTGGAAGTACTGACACCAAAAGCTTCCAGTCGGTCAAACATGTTCAACAGCCCATGCTCTGTTTTCCAGTTCCTCACGTCATCACTATATCCTCTATGCACAATCGCATCCTCACCCTTCCAAAACACAATCAGTCAACTTAAACTTTCGTGTCATCTAGTCTCTTGCCTCAAACTCATCTCATTTTCCATGAGAGGGGAATCAAATGCAGAAAAAGTAAGGAGACAAGGCGGTAAGGAAAAGAAAAAGAAAGAAGAGTAAAGAGGAGCTGAGGAGGAGAGAAGCAGCAGAGATTCTGAACAAACGTGGGAGGACTGGAGAGAGTGAGGGTCTGCTTCACTTTCCTTTTTCTGCATGTTAGCAGTTCATTATGTGTCTTTACAACATTATCATAATGGAGAGCCCCATTACCACTGTAAGTACAGCCACAGATAACAGGCTGTTTCTCACAGAAATGCCTGCATGCATTCCTGTATGCACACACACACACACACCCACACACACACACAAAGAGCTACACATACACTGCTGTGTTAAAATGTATGTTAATCATCATGCAAACAGCAACTTCCTCCAAGAAATCCCTTTACTCGCAGAGATAAAAGACATACATGGGGCCACCCACTGCTAGTGTGCTGCTGCTTCTGCATCTAATCCTTGTTTTCATTTAGCTGGAAACATTCACTCCGGCGCCGATGTAAAATGCCCTGACTGCGCTGTGACGATCCATGAAGACCAACACAATTTTGTAGATGATCCTGGAACAGGGTTCAACTGTTTCAGCTACATCAGTTCCTACATTTCACTGCGTAGCTTCTTTAATAAAGGTCATTGTAAACATATTTTATAATCATTGAGCATCAGCTGACAAACATTTTCTGAGACTGAAAGACACTAAAAATAACACACACACACACACACACACATATATATATATATATATATATATATATATATATATA
>JBBMJY010000025.1:23463505-23480277 GCA_037833715.1 Toxotes lorentzi
TTATCAGACAGGTTTAACTGATTTCATGCCAGGCCCAATAAAAAAAGTGTTCCTTTAATTTTTGTGAGCAGTGTACAAGGGGAAAACAATTTTAAAAAAGGAGAGGAAAATAACAGTTTAAGTTTATAGTGATTTCTGAGAGCCGTCAGTCTGAGCTAACACACATATAGACACACTCCACACACACTGTTCAGTGCTACTTTGCTAGCAAGTTACAGCCAACATGTGTACAGTTGGTACATTTACTGTGGATGAATCAACATTGATAGGGCCCTGACAAAAATCAACACTGAGTAAATGATGGAATGAAAACAACTTTACATTTTAGCTGATTACAAATGCACAGATTACTCTCAAACACGAAATGAACACCTCAGCAGAAGATATCCTTGCTGTTTCCTGCTTATGGTCTGACTCTGCTCTCAGTCACATCATCTAATGATGATGTCTTTAAAGCAAATGACTCTTGTGAATTTTTGGAAATGAAAGTAAAACCTGTAATTGCAATTCAGTAAAACATCCATTCCAGGGGTTTTGTTTAGGTTCTTTTAACCCAACTTCTACAAGTCACAGATACATGTAAAAATCTGAACTCGACAAATCTCAGTTTCTTCATATCCCAGGTAACCATTTTGCAAATCATGCTATTATGTTTTAGCAATTTGAATATAAATTTTCTATTAGTCAAACCATCCACTGGCCCCCATGTATTACCATACCATATATGAATACAATCACTGTGTGTCCATACAATGATGATGAAAGAAATGATATAGCTTTGTATCTTGTGGAAAATAAGTGAAAGCTTTCACCAGCTTTGAAATAACACATTCAAAAATCAGGGTCAGCAAGTGTCTTAGGTGCGCTTGATTTGTAGTTAAGCAGCTAAAACACACCAGTATGGCTCATAGTCACAGTCAGTTTTAAGGTTTTGGTCATTAATTACTGTGTTAACTGTGTAAACTGCAATGCTACATTTTAACTGCATGTTGTTGTTATTGATTTGCATTTTTGTTTACACCAAAGTGAAGGAAAATCAAATTCTGCCTGTTGCCCCCCAACACTGTTCCACTCCAGTTTCAGAAAAATGCGTTTCTTTTGCTTGTTGTGTTTCAGAGAATAACATTTGTATTTTTAATTTGAAGTAAAAGGCTTATTTCAGAACATTTCCAGTGATGTGAGAGGGGACCAATCAATCAGTGTAAACAAGACATCAGAGAGCAGTTTTAATCCATGTAAGCAGGTCCAAGCTGTATGCATAAAGAGGGCTGGCTGCTGGTGTGACATTACCACTGTGGAGACACATCTCCCAGCTGGGGAGGAAATTGTTTCTAATTGCTCCTGATTGGCTCCTGTTGACTCCTGATTAGGAGTGACGGCCTCATTAGCATGCTAGCGGTACAGGGCTGTCTTTAATGGTCGAAAACATCCCGGCTGACAAATAACCCTACTGCTATTGAAAACTGTCTACCCAGCACCTGACTGCAGACAGGAGTGAAGCTGTTCTCAGTGTTCACCGCTCTCAAACCATTAAAATGAATGTTGATACTGGATGATGCTGAAAACCTCCAGATTGTACTTAATAACAATGTTTATTATTTATTATCATTTATATTTTTTTATTGCAATAGTGATAAATGGCAAATACAGCACAGCATGGTCAAATATAAGGCAACGGTTACATTTCTGTTTGTTTTTTTTAAAGCTGAAGACATTGTACACAGACCCTCCAGCCTCCACTCTTATAACTCTGCTGTCATTTGAACAGAGAGCTGCCCAGCATCATCAGCTTTCCTAACGCCACTCAACCAAATCGTAATACATATTTTGTCAACTCTAGTGATATGTAGCTTTTAGTTTTGCTTTTATTTTCATGTAACTTGAACACCCTTATGTGTGCACACATGGCTGATACTCTTGCATAGCTGTGATATAAGCTGTTCAAAAATCATTCTCTGTTTGAGGTTTGACTGACACTCTTTAAATTATGTCACCTCATGGAGCCCCCTTCTTCTCCTGTGGTATAACAGCACCTCACTGGAGAATTAGCGCCACCTACTGCTCATCCCAATGAACAAACTCTTTAATTTTTGCATAACAGTTGTGGATGGAAAAGCACATAAATTCACATTTTCTTTTGCCAGTTTTCTGAAAATGTGGTTACAATGTGAGGTACATTTAGACGGTTTCCATCTGTGTTACAGCTCTCACCTGGCTTGCCAGTAGACAGGATGTTTTTGGGGATGGTGACTCTGTCTTCAGAGCTGCGGGCCCAGTCCACCATACCCCTCCAGCCCTTCATAGGGAAGCTGATGTCTGCATGACCGACCACTGGACGCTTGTGGATGCTCAAGACTGTAACAGAAAAATGACAGAAACTCTTAATACATTACATTTAATGTCGCCACTCACCAAGCACTTTATTAGGAACACCTGTATATCTACTTATTCATGCAATTATCCAATCAAACAATCGTGTGGCCACTGTGCAATGTATAAAACATCAGAGGGGGGAAAGAAGGTGATCTCAGTGATTCATGGAGGTGGAATGATTTCTGAGAAATCTGAGGCTGCAGTGGATACAGGCTCACCATAACTGGACTGTTAGAGACTGTAAGAACGTATCCTGGTCTGATGAATCTGGTGAGGCTGAAAATGGTAGGGTCAGAATTTGGTGTCAATAGCGTGAATCCATGAACCTAACCTGCCGGCAACATCCCAGGCTGGTGGTGGTGTGTTCAGTGAGATAAATGTACATCTGTGGCCTCCGCGGTCTCCAGTGTCCTGTCTCCTTTCAGATACTTCCATTTGTACACTTCAGAGTAGTACACTGTGTAGGCTTTATACTTGCTTGCTTAGTGTGTGAATTTTGATTGGGTAGTGCTGACTCAAATCAAACACAGCCATTGTGCAGTTCTGACGATTGCTGCTGTTAGCTAGCCAGCATGTGTGTTATTGCTCATGGTACCAAATCATTATGGACTGCTAAATTACCCCAATAAACATACTGATGGCTGCTATCTGACAAAGTATTGTGGTACTTAGTAAAAAAAAAAATGAATACATATATTTATATATAACTTCAATTTTATGGTGCGGTGTTCACCATTGCAGCTGTAGCTGTCTCAGCTTCTATTTTTACAAGTTTGAAAACAGGTTGGTGGTTCCTGCCCTTCCACTGTGGAGCCAAGATGTTGTTATGACTCAGCTCATGAGGGGAAAGGGAAGCCTCTTAAAACCATGTTTTTGGTAAACAAAGTTATTTATTTATAAGCCACACATTCTGCTTATCATGCCCACAAAAACTATAGGATATATAAGAGATTTAGACACACATGGGCGCCACCAGCTGCATCTGTAACAGATGGTGACCACTGAGGCTGAGAGGTGTCCAGAGTTTCACCCTCAGCTTTTTGATAGTTATGAATACACCATCCAGATCCTCACAGTGTATGGAATATTCCCATGATTGTCAGTATGAACACACTTATGCACTTATGTACTCAAAATAGTAAGTGTAAGTACGGAAGAACATGAAATGAGACATGGTGCAGATCTGAATCCAGAACAACACCTTTGGGATTTGGTGGAACAGGAGACTGGCAGCTTGAATGCGATGCAGTCATGTCAACATGGAGCAGAAGCTCAACAGAAGGTTTCCAAAATCTAATGGAATCAGTGACATGAAGAACTGAGGCTGTTTTAAGAGGAGGGCCTGCCCAGTATTAGTATGGCAGTCCTAATAAAGTGCCTGTTTATTTGCTTTATATTGTCGTTCTGTGGATTAGGTATTATACTTTTTTTGATTAGTAGTATTTTTTTTAAGCCCTTATCTGAATTAAAGATGAGTGGTATAAGTTGTAAAGGCCCTCAAGGACAAATGTGTGATTTCAGCCTGTATAAATGAAATTGACCTGACTATAACTGACCTGTGATCTTATACATTCTAATATGAAAAACTATTTCCCCAGCTACAAAATAATAATAATAACATAAAAGCAGTGTATAATACTATCATGGAAAATGTGTACCTGTTATAATGACAGCATGGTTGAATTAACCTGCTAGGGGGACCCTCTGCAAAGATTAGCTGCCGGGTCCCTATTTACCTCCCACTGCCTTCCACTCTGTACAGTTTTTCTATACTGGAGGACTATACTGGACCAAGGTTATCTATGTGGTGTGGGAGTAAACCCTTTAAGGAAAATGTAAAATACAAACACAGAACTGACATAAAGATCTTAAAGCTAGACGAAGTCTAAACAGTGTCTTAACACAGAGTCTCACAGTCAGGCAATGAATCAACAGACATGAAATCCTTGCCATGTCTGTTGATACTGTGCTTTAGGAGTGTAAAAAAATTTAATTAAATTCACACAAACCACACTGAGCCTGGATATTTGAGGATTTCTGGGACCCAGGCCATTGGACCATAATTCAGCTTTAAATGTTACATTATTCTTTCTTTCTTTCTTTCTTATTTAAAAAGAATAAAATCTTTCCTATAATATAGAATAAATAATTTATAATAATATATAATGTTATATTTAAATAGAAGAATAACTACATTGTCAGAAAAAACAAACAAACAAAACAAGAAACAAACAAAAATAACCACTTAGCAGCTGAAGTTCAAGTCTGGTGAATTCTCACATCCTATATAACTTGACTACTTTGATGAGTTTGGAGGAAGAAACTCTGATCTAACTATATGTTGGCAGATGAAGGAGCGTTGTGTGCATGGCTTTGTTTGAGGTGTGGGAGGATAGAGGAGGTCAGGCACCCGAGGGGAGGTACGCTGCTGGTGTGGGTGTCTATTTGGCTCCAGACAGCGAGGTGGCACAGCTATAAACAGGACCTCTCATCTGGCCTCAATTCCCACATATTCTCCCTTGTCTAAACTCAAACTCTGCCTTGTTTTTATCTGGAGGTCACAGACAGCAGCAGAGCCTCTGTGATGACTACACTACATTATTTTTCCCCTATTTGAGAAAAACTATGTTTACAGTTGCTGGGCAATGGAAGGAGGCAGCAGGTACTTGTGAATGTGGATTCAAAATCCCATGAGACACATCTAAAGACCTACTGCCCTGGAGAGTGCTAATATTTACCATGGGATGTTCTCTTGATGTAAATACTGGAGAACAGAACAGAATGCAACAGGAAGAGAGATTGTACCATGCCTCTGTACAATAGAATTAACCATTAGCTCAAAATGATCGGCAAATAAAAACCATCACAATATGAGCCAATCCAGGTCTCTACTGATTCCAGGCCAGCATCAATTTTACTTGACAAATGTGGAAGGATTAAATATTTGCTTTTCCCTATGTAGTGTAGCTACAGGTACCACCATCATGTAGGTCCATTTGAAGTTTTATTGTGAAAGAAATTTCTGGGGCTGTTACAGATATTAACGTCTGACAGTTTTATGAGAGGGTCTTATGTCTTATGGCTTTTACGTGTTGACTGTGAGGCGTTACCTTTTTCTCAACTTTTAAACTGTTTCCAAAAAACATCTTAGTAAGACGATTGTTGACATTTTACTCTGTAAGTCTAATCGCTCTGTGTGGCTAAAGTGTGCAAAATGTGGTTAGTATCACTAATTTATGCTGTGTTGCTGTACACTGCCTTTCATGGCTTCATGTAACAGTAGATGGTCATTGTTCACTGAACTGTTGCACATGTTGTTGTCAGTTTGAATACGACTGTCCTTCAGCATGTTTGTATTTTTTAATGTGTCCATCCATTTAGCCAGCGTTAGTTAGCTGACTAACAGCGGCACATTTCCTGACATATGTTCATTGACATTCATGGTCCTTAGAAATACAGATGTTAAAAGAAAACTCTGATAGCAATACATGCATCAACATTTTTTTATTTTTTTTATTTTTTTATCAATGTAGGGATCTAAATACTCTCTGAGGCCAATGAGTGTGTGTGTATATATGTAAAATTCTGCATGTAACATTGCTCTTTGATGAACTTGAGATTGAAAGCACATGAAATGTCTTTTTAACCCTCACGTCACCCTCCCTCCTCTTCCCTCCTATATATTGCTATTGTAGTTTAAAAGATCAATTTTCAGAGAAAGAAAAGCTGTGATAAGAGAATTTTTTTTTTGATAAGCAGAGATGCTGTGGCGATCTCCTGGACGGAGATAAGACTGACCTAGGTTATCAGTGACTTCATACATGTCTTGAAAGTCTTTCATCCTCAGGCCAATGACATCCACAAAGTCCTCCACCAGACGGAACAGCTCTTTGATGTTTGGCCCTAGCTGAGAAAACAGAGACACATGAAAGTAGAATGAAAGAAAAGGATTATGGATTTGAGATGAATATTCTGAACAGCTGTGGAAACACTTGACACACAAAAGGCCTTTCATAGAAAAACGGTTTGAGGCGAACATTGTCACACCATTTCATCCACTGATGGCTTAGTGCTACCATTTCTCATATTCCACAGAGCTATGATCAGCATTAACATGCACATTTTGTGCATCATGGCAACAGTATATGTAATGAACTCAGCTTTTTTAAATGTGGATAAACTCTATTTTAATCAAAATTAAAAAGGTCAAAAATGTGTGATGTGGCCTTGTACACCACGCCCCCAAGGTGTATGGTACTAAACACTATGTTTAGCAGTAATACAGCAATAACACAGCTATACCTTCATGTATAATTCATGTTTGTTTTCCATGTTTTCCATTTTGTTAGATATGAAGGGGATGTGTTCAGACTGAAACTGGGTATCAGTTGTTCTTTAAAGGGCTGAATCAGTCTGTCTTTGATCCAGTTTTACCACCTATCACTGTGCTTCTGCAGATCATTTTCAAAGCCTCCCATGTTTTAGGTTACTGGATGTATTGTTCTGCATTCCAGGTTGCAACAGCTGCAGAGACCTAAACCATAAACCATCATAGTACGGCATCATGTATGCTTTTATTTTCCTTATCATTTCTGCAAAATTATTATTATTATTATTTTTATTGCCACCATATAATGACATTTTAACTGTGACATTATTAACATTATTCTCTATTTACTTTATTTGATACCATTATAGACATTCTGATTACACTTTGTGAGGTCCAGCGTCCCCTTTTTCTCAGAGTCTCTACACTGTGGATGTATTAAGCACATTTTTATTTATTGAAATAATCATGTAAGCACAATATAAACTATGAAAAAAATAAATAAAAGCCTTCAGACTATATTTTAAATCAGGGCTCAACAAGTTGGGGCCTCAAAATGAAATGAGAGCTTAGGTGTTCCCTCTAGGCCCTTATCATTTCAGTTTATACTGTGCTGTAGTGGTGCACAGAGTATTAACAAACAAATCTGAAATTAATTAAATTACGACAGACTGCTGTAACTGCCATGGTGAAGTTGCAGTTTTTGGCCCTCCAGTGGCTCAGGGGCCTCAGCAGCAGATTTACCTGGTTGGTAATCCATCAGATAGTTCTACAGACTGAAAGATCTGCAGTTTTCTACTTTCTCAAACTTCACTTTAAAAGCAGGCCTGGTGTCCATGGTGACACTGTGAGGTCACTATTGATTTTACCATCTATAAATAAGGGAAAGCTGGGGCATACACATTCAACAATAATAACTTATCCTTCTGTGGTGGGGGAACAAACTTACTTCCTGTGTATGAAGCATGTTGTTTGCATTGCATTTACATTTAAGACACTGTGCTCATTTCGATGAGACCAGGTTGGCTTATTTGAAATTGTACTGCAAGCTAACACTCCTGCGCAAAGGATGAAGTACTGGTTAGAGGCAAAGATAGAGTTGCATGAGTGGATGAGTGCAGCAGATGGATGAGTGGGTGTTCGCGCTGACTTGGTTACTCATTAGCTATAGCTATTTCCGTCCTTCAGCAGCTCTCCTCTTCATCTACCGCTGTCAGTCTGAAAAAACACAGGTGGGCTGTTTGTCCACCTGTGTCTTTGTCACAGTGTCTAACTCTCGGATTCAGCAGCTTCAGGTTTGTCGTTATTATTGTACACTAAGCTCTACAAAGGATATAATTACAGTGGAGGTGATGATGTGAGTCCTCTTTAAAAGAAGATTGCGTGATACTAACCAGTTGTGCCTCCTCCCATCTCTCCCTGTTCTCCTCCATCAACAGATTGCTGACTGACTGCACAAAGTTCTACAAAACAAAGAGAAAAGGTTTCACGTTATTCATTCATTATTAGCTTTACATTGCAAAGTCAGAAAACAATGAATGTATCCCACTAACAGGTATTGTGTGTGTACTGGAATATTATTAGGGCAGAAAACACCTCAAACTGAATTAAAAACAACAGAACACTACAAGTCATATAAATCCATATATCAGTTCACCCTCATATCTGCACTGCTGGGGCTGTAGTATGCCCTCCTGAAGATCTCGGTCATGTTCTTTAGCACGTCCACGATGGCCAGCAGGTCACCGCTGTAGCTGGTCCCATCACTGGACGTCACCCTCAGTTTGGTCATCACCTCTGAAACACCATCTCCCACAAGGCCACGTTGTGCTTTGGACAAATGTTCCCGAGTCTAACGGAGAAGTGGAAAAAGAGTGGCTTCTCTTAGCCTTCAGATTCAGAGATCAACACAACATCTCTGTTTATGGTAACAGCTCGGGGCAGTGTGTGTCTGTAACACTGTGGTGTTTCGTTTAGCCTTTAGATCTTTGTGGAGACACTGGCAGTGTGACAGAGACTTCAGGCTTTGATGCAACATCTTGTAGAATAATATTAAAATCTACTGAAACTTCACACCTTTACACCCTGACACAACATCTGAAAAGACATAATCAAACTATTCTGCTCTAAGGCTACAGTGCAACCCCGTTATCTAAGCACGCTGTGTTTAAATGGCAGGGTACACTTCTGTACAACAAAACATTCTGAATAAAACACAGTTGTGACCACTTCATGTTTTCTATTAACATAATGAGGATATGTTGTTAATTTACATATTTGGCAAGTCATAAATATGTTGATACTGAACAAAAATGTATTTGTATTCTGAGTAATATAATATTCACATGTAGTGACTCCAGCGTTATTAAACGTTTTTATGGCTGTGTTCAGACTCTCACAGCTCTTGGTTAAGGTCAGTATTTGCTCTTGCAGCTTAGCTGTGTAGTATCGTCACTTCTACCAGTACTTCGTACCAGGAGTGAAACAGAGAAACTTGTTGATGCTCACCAAAGTCTGGATACTGCGATAGTCATTAGAAATGCATTTCATATAGGTGGGATTCTCCCAGTAGGCGATGCCCTCTTCATCCAGAGTGCAGCGGCGCAGGATAAGCCCTGTGTGAGGACACATGCAATAAGGGTTCTATATTAGCACAGTATGTGTGTGTGTGTATACAGTATATGTATATGTGGCATAAGCTCACCCATAGCATTGGGAGGACAGCGTACTGCTGCCGTGTCCCCAGCTGGAGTCATCTTCCATATGACGTTGGAGAAATTGTCCTCGCCACATATTTCATGAGGCTCTGTTCACAGAGGAGTAGAACTGAGTTTCATAGAACTGTAGCATGTACTGTAGGTATTTGTTACATTAGGGATCAAAATGATAAAGCAGCCTCTGTTTCTGTGTACTGACCTGGACATCTCTTTTCATTACAGCGCCGGACCTCCTCTGGCTCTCCAGGACAAGGCTGCCCCTCAAAGAAGGGCCCATAACAAATCCTGTTTCTCTGCTGGCTCCCCCCTCCACAGGTTTTAGAACAGCCCGACCACAAAGACCACGGCTGCCACTTGCCATCCACTGACATAATGAATATAACAGTGACAATGACAGAACAAGATCAGACTCAGTCAAGCAAAAAGCAACACACACCAGTCTTACATTTAGAGCATAGCATTGTTTTTAGTTTTACTACATTTAATGCAAATCAGTACAAAAATACAATTCAAATCATGTATACTCTCCATCACTGCAGATCATTTTTCAAAAAACATAGTATTCTGGATTTTTTTCAAATTGCCATTTGCTTGTATTAATTTCCCAAAAGCATTCAAATAAATAGCAGAGACTTCAAATTTGCATAGCGCACATTTTTCATTAATTTAAATCACTCTGAAACACCAGTAAGTAAAATACTAGTAATGTAATAAAGTTAATGAAATTTGTAGTAAATCTGGAGTTTTGGTGACATGCTGGAAGAAGACGAGTGGGAGATGGAACAAAGGAGAGACTTGGGCTTTTAACCAAAAATACTGCTGGAATCTCAAAACCAGTGGAGAAGCATGTGGACAGTGGCTACTGAATACTTTGCCACCATGAAGGATAAGAGTCTTCAGGTCTGTAGATGGTAGGCCTAGGTATTACCTGAAATATCATAGCTGGGCCAGTGAAGTTCATTATCAGGTAGTTCCTACACAGACAACCAGCATCATAAACAGCACCCACAAGGGCTTTGATTCATTTCATCTACCACACTGTGCAAAGCCTGTAGGCACTTCAGATGTTTAGGTTCTTGTCCATCTCACAGTACCACCTGGGAGGCAACTGATCAGCCCTAAATTAATTTTACAGCAGGACAACAAGCCCAAACATAGAGCCAGAGTCATAAAGAACTCTCTTCAGAGACAAGAAGAACAAGGAGTCCTGACAGACGGTCTGAATAAAAACTTATTTTGAAAGCATCCTCACTTTATAGTGCCTAAAACTTTTGCACAGTAGATCATGCAGGATTTGAGATTGTTTGTGGAGAAGAGTACAAACCATTCTGCTGCTTTGCTTTTAATAGTCATTATACAATGATTAATTAGCTTTAGGAAGCAATGCAATGTGGCTATTTTTATTTCCTCATAGGCTGTAAATCATGTAACTTTTAAATGTTACCTATTAATGAATGTGGTGGGATGTGATTATATCCTCCTAAGGATCCTCTAAGGATCTCCAGATCTTTAGAAGATCTGTATCTGAGTGGGGAATACGCTTTGCAATACCATACATGCTGTAACTTTTCATGCTACCATATCTGCATTGTTCTTTTTTAATTCTATTTTTCTTGCAAAGCAAATCTGTTGTCTAAATGTCCTGCAGCGGACAAAAATTAAATCAGTTTATCGTGTTCCTGTAACATCTTGTTTTTACTGCTTGGATATCTGTCACACTGCCTTTTTTAAAGACATGTCTAATCTTGTGTCTGTTTAAAATGATCCCACACCACTGAATATGATAAATGCAAAAACCATTGGTATGGTATAGTCACAAGTACCACAGCTAAAACATTTCATCCATCAAGCCAACATATTGTACCAACACTGTGTTCAAAGGGATTTTATACTGTAGTGAAATGTGAAAGTGTTGAACTGAGGAGCAGTTCCAGACAATGCAATAGAAACAAAAAAAAGGTTCAACAAGTTACAATAAAATCAATTCTAAAAGATTTAAGTTCATTTAAATATGACTCAACATATTAGTGATAGCTATTAAATCTGTTGTGAAATAGCAAGAAATTGATTTTGGGCCCACAGTAAATATTTTGATCTAGCCATGGCCCTTTCTTTTTTCATACCAGGACACTCCCCAAGGAAGCAGTCAACAGTCTCCAGCCACTCTCCTCTGCACTCTGAGCCTCCATACGAAGGGCCGTTACACTCCCTGGTTCTCTGCATGGTCCCATTAGAGCAGGAGGCAGAGCAGGAGCTCCAGCTGGACCACTCATTCCACACTCCATCCACTGAGGACGGGCAGGGCCCCCAGCAACAAACAGGGAAACAGAATAGTAATAAACAGTAAAAAAGATATGTTAGTTGTATGCTGTGCAATAAGTTATATAAAAAAAATCAAAGACATTTATAAACACATAGTGCTGACTACTGAATATTTCTACTTTGACATATCACATCTTTTATTCTTTGTGTTTTCTGTAATACTGTGTGACAAATCAATAACTGGGATCCAGTTGTCTGTAGACCACCATCCCTTGTGCTAACATACTGTATATGAAAGCTTTAAGGTGTGTTTAAGTGTTTATATCTCCGGAATAACCACACTCAAAGGTAAGGTGCTATAGAGGAACAAGATATAATGAATCAAAGACGTTCCTGGCTGTACACATAACAAAGAAAAAACAGAAATAGATGTGTGAAGAGTTGGATACAGTCACAGATCTGTTTATTCTGCATTGGGTACAAACATAGGCACATTCTAACATGTTTTCCAGCACATATGGTCCTGCACCTACATTCCACACAGTCATAAATTTTGGGCTGCACACCCGCCTCCTCACCTCCCCAGATCTGAATTATTGCTGTGTGAAATGGGTGTGATTGTTGGTTTGTAGGTTGTGGAACATTAAAACAATTGCTGGATGGACCCCAATAACACAAAGGTGTTGGGGGGTGGGGGTGTGAGATGCTCCGAAAAACACTTCTGAAGCATACTGACTCCTTTCAGCATCACTCGTTACTGCACGTGCACCGAATGATTGTTCTCTGCATTGTGGACGTATTTGGCAACAGCAGATTGTTTGGAGCAGGCTTCAGTCTTTTCTCTCAAATTTCTTTGTAACTATTGTGAGTCTCTTTATGACTGGCGTGTTCCTCACCTGGACAGACAGCTATGTTGCAGAATTTGGTCTGTTTCTCTGGACCTTCACAGGGATCTCCCCCAAACTGAGGGGGAGTGCAAGTTCGGGTTCGGGACCTGTAACCTCGGCCGCACGTTGACGAACACAAACTCCACGGTGACCACTCGTCCCAAGCACCGTGCACTGCAATCAGAGCAGCTAGGGTATGATTTATAGAGAGACAAACACAGGCCCCCTTAACACACCAAAAGAACACAAGACAACTTCACTGAGACACTGAACTGTACTGACAACTAAAGGTTATTCTGCTGTTTGGTTTGACTGGCAGCATCTAAGCCAATTGATTGTCCTGTGGTAATGTTGTTCTCTAAGTTGAGGAGTCTCCCTTCCTGTCTGGATGTAGGACACCATGAATCAATCTCTGTTAGGGTAGTAGGAATCATTCTAAACTGCAGGCAAAGCCCTTCCTGTAAGGTGAGGGTAGAAATCCTCTTAGTGGCCACAGGTCTGCTAAGTACCTGAGGAAGGGAGTCTGATGGGTCTTAGGTCTATAGGTAAGTCAGGGTCCAGGAGAGGGCTGGGCAAGCACATGACTGTGGCACTAGACAGGGAATGAGGGGGCTTACCTGGACAAACAGCAGAGTTGTTGCAAGGTCTCTGCTCTCGCAGTGGCCCACTACATTGGGTGCTGTAGGAGGAGGACACGCAGAAACGAGTGCGACTCTGCCAGCCCTCCCCACACGTGGCAGAACATACACTCCACGCTGACCACTCCTCACCTGAAGCTGAGTCTACTGAGGAGGAAGGGGTGGGGAAAGGATAGGTAGGCAGGAGGGAAAAAAGAGGAGGAAAAGGAAAGGACAGGGCCATAACTAATTATCATGCAGGATGTAGCCTCTTTGGCCAAAACAGGAAGGGTTGTGGTGTGATAAAGGGAAGATTTTAGCCACATTTTAGGGGCTGCCTCCTTCAGAGGCCTAATATTTCCTAACAGGTGTCCCGTTCCAAAGGTTCTTCCAAATGAGGTTGGTTAATGAAGACTTCTTTTGCAGACATAACTCATGGTCCTTGATGGCCCTCAGTTTTCCAAACCACTGGACTCTGGTCTCTTGAAAGGAGGATGACAAGAACTTGAAACAAGGTCCACTGCAGACCATTTCTTTTGAAAAGGAGACACAGGTCCAGCTCTCTAAAGATCTGTCCAACATCACACACTGTGTCCTTCAAAGGCGGCAGCCCCTGAAATGGACCCCAGCTTCTGTTCTACACCTGTGGGGCTCTGATGTCATATCCACGGCATTGACTTCCAGGCGAAGTGAATGCCACTGGCTTAGGATATGTCAGTCATCATTTCAATGATCATGACTGCCAAGTCAGGTGACCAATAGGGGAACAAAGGCAGTCAGAGGAAGAAGGAAGAAAACTAAACAGGATGTGAGGAATCAGTTAGCAAATTAAAATAATACTTCACCCAAAGTCCATCTTGTTGTATCAAACCTTCATCCCCTGTAGGCTTGAAAAGTTTGTATCTTACTTCTGTCTGAGGGGCACTGACTCCAGTCAGCTTAGATTCAGATAGGTTATGATGTATTCCCAAAGTGAAAAGCCTTTGTGGTGAACAAATATCAAAACGTCCATACAGAAACAACTCCTGCAACATCACCACCTCTCCTCTCTCCACTCATCTGCTGACTTTGTAAAATATGGTGAAATACTGACACAAATCCAAGGTGATCACAGACTCTTATCTCTGTCACAGTCACCTTATAAAGTTCAGCATTTTGGGGAATAAACTTGTTCACTTTCTTAACAAGAGTGAGATGAGTTAATCAATACCGCCCTTCTGCTTTTGTATGGAGCTGGAGCTAGGTGATGATTAGCCTTGTTAGCTCAGTATAAAGTGGGGAAACAGTTTGCCTGGTTTTCTTTTAAGCTAAAAAACTGACCTACCAACATGGCTTAAGTTGACTAGTCATTATGCACCTTGCTTCTGTAAACTGTAAGTAAACATCACAATGTGCAGTTTGTGGGGGTGTTACGTGTAACTGCTTTTTTGGTGAACACCAGTCAGGTGCGGTGACTTGCAGGAGCCTTGTTATCACAGTGAGGCTGCCATGTTTGTTATCTTCACACATACCTCTGCTAAAACAGATGTGTTTCTGAGAACCAGGTTAGCTGTTTCTCCCTGCTTCTGGTTATAATTGGTAAGCTAGGCTAAGCACATCTTAATTCTAGCTCCATACTTACCACACAGACATGAGTCTGGTCTCTAGCTCTTTGAAAAATAAAGTACCGAATAAATTTGTTGAAGCATTTTTTTAAGCCTACAGAGGATTGAGTGCTTTCTACTCCAGATTTTGGGTGGAGTATCAGTTTTACAGAGAAGGAGGACTCCATTTGATATAGTGTTTTACAGAGAGGGCACCGTTTCTTGTTAAAACCTCACATAAAATACAGTTTCACTATGTTCAGTCAGGGTCCATGTTGGAATTAGTCCATTGCAGACAAGGCACTACTTTGGGAGATTTTGATAGATGTGTGCGTTAAAAGTGAGTGCAACTCTCTAGCTTGTGGTTGTCATTTTGTATGTATTGTACAAGTGTGGTGGTCACCCAAGCTGCTTACTATGACTGATGCATGGGATCCCTCTGCGTCCTGTAGTCTTACCTGTCTGAGGGCTCTGCTGTCCACTGCGAGGCTTGTCTACGTCATCACGCTTGCGGCTGTCCACCGAACGAAGCGACTGGCTGCGAGAGAGATGGCGACCTTTGCCTAAAGGGGGTGAGGCAAGGCCGGGGGTTGGGGGTAGGGGGGTGGGGGGGTTGGGGTTAGCAACCAGAGCTCCTTCATTAATAGCTTATATTTGGGACACAACCGTGACGTGATTGGTCACCCAAAATAGCATCAGCCAAACTTGGGACTTCTGTCGTGTCGTGCTGTCGGTGTTAATGTGCTGTAAATGTGTGCAGTTCTTATTGGACGTTTTCAGCTGCTGTAGGAATTAGAAGGTTTATCTGAAGTTCAAATACATAAACACATCTAATGACAGTCTGCTGTTTGAGCTATTCGTCAGACAGACACTTAGAAACACGGCTGTCTATAAATGTAAGCTTTGCCCTGTGAATCATTTCACTGAAAGCACGAAGGCTTCTTGGTAAATGACTTCTACATAATAGTGCTCAGATGTTGATTTTCTATGTCCCTTTAGCCATTTGTGGGTGTAATGATTTTGACATACTGCGCATGCATGGTCTTGCAAACAGCCGACCATGTCATTGTTATTTTTCATCGATCAAAGTCCCCTTTCCAACATGCACTCCTTAAGTCAAATCACTGACTTATAGAGGATGGATACACAAGCAGATGAACAAGATGTAAGAAAGGAAAGGTAAAAAAAAAAAAAAACCCACACACCACATGTTCATATGCAACCAAGTCTAAGAAAGACACTCGCTGTCAGAAATGGATGTATAGAAAAATTAACACACACAATCACACGCACACACACACACACGCACACACACACGCACACACACACACACACACACACACACACACACAGAATGAGCAGCTCACCAGTGCAGGGCTGTGAGTTGCACGGCCGACCCTCCTCCACCACACCCTCACAAAGGTATGACTCCTCCGGAGGTGACTGGCAGGTCCTGGTCCGGGTTTGAATACCACCTCCACACTCGCTGCTGCACTGCGCCCACTGACCCCACACACTCCAGCCACCTAGAGACACACACACAGCAGTGGTCATTTAGAAAATACTGCATTATTGTCAACCCTTGACCAGAGAGCGCAAAGTTATGGACCAAACACTTTAGTATGTGTCTCAGCAGGTCAGGCCATCTGAGATCATAGAGGTTTAAAATGTCCAAAAGACTGACAACCCCCCCACCCCCAGACATTACACTTTCATGGTCTGCAGCTACTATTTGTTCAAACCTACATTTTTTTTTTTGGTATATTGCACAGAAGATCCCTGAGGCTTCAGTTTTCATAATAGACACTTTTAAAGCATTTTCATCTGGGGCTCCTCCCATTATATATGCCACCATGTTTTTAAAAGGAAATATTGCAATATGTATGGTGCCATACATTTCTGACCTGATCTCCCATTATATAGACATCACATAGCTTATAGCTTCCTTTTAGACACAATTTAGATTTAATGTTTTAATAATAACAAAAGTTAAAGTTTAATATATA